>BQNB010046758.1:0-11956 GCA_026074375.1 Tanacetum coccineum
CAAAGAAGAGGCCCAACTTAGCTTTCCCCAGCGACATGTCGCTGGGGAAAGTTTGTTAACTTATCAAGAAATATTAACCTCGTGGTTAATCTTGTCAACAAAGTCAATGACATATCCCCAGCGACATGTCGCTGGGGAAATTATGTCCACATCACCTCTAACTCACTTAGCACTAATTACTTTTTTTAAACATTGATAAACTTATCCCCAGCGACATGTCGCTGGGGAAACTTTATGGATCCTTTGACTAAAAAGTCTACGAGAATTTGTGCCACGTAAGACCAATTTTTGTCGTTTAGCGATGTTTCCTCGGCGAAAATTATCGCCGGGGAAAAGCCCGTCACATGTTCCCCTTTTTCTTGTAATAGTTTTTTTTTGGAATGGCAATTTGTGGCTACCTGACCCCTAGCCCAGAAGGCGTAGCGAGCCTACACAACCAGGTTGGGTCCAGCCCAGAAGGCAATGGCACCCTTCCATTTATACACGCGGAAGGAAACCCCTATCGCCCTTGATGAGACTCGAACATGAGACCTTGCCTAGGAGGCTAAAACCTCCATACCATTGGACCAAATGCCCGTTGGTTTTTCTTGTAATAGTTATCTATAGAGGTTTATATTATTCGATAATCAAAGACTAGTTATAACTCCCGTGCACATAAAGAGCTTAAACATAAATCAAATTTATTTTAAATTTTTTGTTTTATATATGAGCATATGAAAAATTTCTCGTATTTAATGTTTTGTAATTGTGATCTGTGGTATATCCTATATCATAACACGGGGTCGATTCTTGGATCGGGCTAGTTTCTAGAGAGAGAAACACTAGAGAGAATATCTAGAGAGAGAAAGTGTTTCTTTTGTAAATGAGTTTATGACTAGCTTGCCTCTTCTAAAGTTGGAAGAGGCTATATATAGTACTTACAAAATACCGGGTATTCGTACCCGACTTAAAACTGAAAAACGTACTATTTACTATTAGACTACGAGCTATAATAAACAGTAAAATACACGGGGTGACCGAGTCTTTTTCTAATATCTAACACTTATGTAATTTTCAATTTCTTTCTTATGTAATAGTTTGGATTTAAATTGTTATGCATCATTCGATTTGATGAAATATGTATCCGAATGATGTTTGATTGATGGTTTGAATGGGTAGAAGATTTTCACAGGTTCGAATGTTTCATTGTTAATGATTCTAACATGTTGATGAGATTTTTCTTAGGTTTAGCTTTGGTTTCAATAGCAGCTTCTTTCCTCTCTTTTTTCTCTTACTTTTCATTTACAAGTAGAGTTGATTATTTTGTATGTCTCTCCATCAATGTGCTTATTATGTAGGGATTAGAGCAGATTGGTTCTATTCAGTTAGTTGGTATTAGACTTTTTTCGTTTGGTGTTTGTGGATATTGGTTAGGATTTTAGATTTAGTTTCAAAATAGAAATGGTAGTTTTGGTTAAATCTTATTCGGCTATAAGTAGATTGTGGCTTATGGTTATTTGTCTTAACCTTTGTTTGGCTTATTGTTTGATGAGATCGGTTCTACACTTTTGGCGAGGAGCTTAAGGGTCTATTAAGCTAACTAAATATCTTAAGTTTAATGCTTAAAGCACCAAAACTTAAGTATTTTGATAGTTTATTAGATCGGGTGATTTTATTCGTATCAGTTTTGTCATTCGGGTTCTACTTTCTTTTCCTTTTTCAAAAATTAGTAGTTTTAGCTTAACTAGATTAATATGTTTGTTATTATTGTTATGATTATTATTGTTAGTTTAGATGTTATGTTTAGCGAGTAGATTTATATATTCTTGCTAAGTGAGTAGTGATTAGTGAATTAGGTGTGGATTAAAAAGAGATTTGTTGATTAATAATTTCTGGATTATTTAGATTTCTTATTTGATTGTTTTGAAGGGCAAAATTCGGAGAAATAATCAAACATCAAATCTAGTAATTATTACCAATATAAAATATCGTTTTTAAAATAAACCAACGTTGTGAGAAAATAATATTTTTACGGGTATTAATTCATCAACATTGAATCGAGTAATTTGTACAAAAATAAAGGATTGTTTTCAAGATAAACCAACGTTGTGAGAAAATAGTTTTTTTAACGACACGAATTCTTTATTAACTATTTCTTACACACTTAATGATATTTCACCTCGCTTGACAAGCATATCCATTTTATATAGTTTAGATTTCTTTGCTTAGTTTTATTATAGATCATTATATTATTAATATAAAAAACCAAAACCAAACAAAAGTTAATCAAGCATCAAATTAGAAACATAAACGTAAATATCTATTCAATTCTCGTCGTGGATACGACATTCGGAAGATTGATTATTACTTTTCCTAAAGTAATTATTACATCTAACGGGAAATACTATATATATTACTTCGACACGCTTTTGACGTTTATCATTGTGCATGTGTCAATCATATCTGATAGTGATAGTCGTTTCTCATCACGGTTTTGGCAATCGCTACAGAATGCATTAGGAACGCAACTGGATATGAGTACCGCTTACCACCCATAGACTGATGGTCAAAGTGAGCGTACCATTAAAACTTTGGAAGATATGCTTAGAGCACGTGTAATCGACTTTGGAGGAAATTAGGATACTCATCTTCTACTAGTAGAATTCTCATACAACAATAGTTACCACTCAACCGTAAAGTGTGCACCATTTGAAGCTTTATATGGAAGGAAATTTCGAACGCCCATAGCTTGGGAAAAAGTAGGAGAAAGCAAGCATACTAGACCTGAGATCATCTAGGAGACTACCGACAAGATTGTTCAAATCAAAGAAAGACTTAAGGCTACACGAGATCGCCAGAAGAGCTATGATTACAATCGGCGAAAGCCGTTAGAATTCAATGTTGGCGATAAAGTACTACACAGAGTATCACCTTGGAAAGGTGTAGTATGTTTCGGAAAAAGAAACAAACTTTCACTGAGATACGTAGGACCGTTCAAGATTGCCGAACGAATCAGTCCTGTAGCTTATCGATTACGTTTACCACAAGAACTCGTAGGCATTCATGACATGTTTCACATGTCAAACCTGAAGAAATGCCTAGCTGACGTAAACTTACATGAACCGCTGGAGGAAATAAAGGTTGACAACAGACTATATGTTGTGGAGGAACCGATTGAAATCATAGACCGGGAGGTCAAGAAACTAAAGCAAAGTCACATTCTCATCGTGCAAGTTCGTTGGAACTCTGGATGAGGACCAAAATTTACTTGGGAACATGAAGACGAGATGAATCGCAGGTTACCGCAACTGTTCGCGAGGGCTACGGCTTAGGACGGGCAATTGAATTTCAGGACGAAATTCCCTTTAACGGGGGAATACTGTGACAACTTTCTATTTTGAGGTCAGTAACCGATAGCAAACATACAACATTTTTGACTCTATTAAATTTTTGTTGAGTCACTTTTGTAAATGGTCGTGTCATTTTTACAACTGAATGCTTATTTTTTTAGGAACCCTAGTTATACGAACGCACCTTCGACCTGCGATCCTAATTAACGGTCTTAACGATTAGCGATATGCTTAAAGGTCATTAAAACAATGTTAATAACCATTAATAAACATAACTCATTCACTTTTATGAACTTAGGTCACTTCAGTTTTCATAACTTGCAAGTTTCCCGGTAAACCCGATATTTGCGTAAATTTTTACGTTTTTGCACTTACGCTTCTTATAACGGAATTAAAACACTTTAACCTACAATATACTACACATTACTACACTTAACATATATTTGACTTTAACTAAACACTTACATTTTTGCATAATACATTTAACTACTTAATACAAACATTATATATGCAAAATATATAATAAAAATAAGATTTATCCCTCCCTTGGACCTTTAGAAAGTTTATATTCTAGGAAAGTTGTAAGTTTTAGGACGTTAATACCGTCCCTCATATTTAACAAGTCCATTTATCCTAAACGCACTAAGGAATGATCTAAAGACCTACATTTTACGTCCAGCTCGCTAGAATATCCTAACTTAACAACTTCATTATTTCACAAGTTCGTCTTGTTTCTTTTTGAAAAATTAACACAAACACTAAAGGATTTTAAAACATGACTAAGAACATGAAAATATAGGAGAAAAAGAGATAGTTTCAAGATTTACTCACAAATGAGAAGAATCAAGAAGAAAACTACTAGATCTAGTGAAGAAAACCTTAGATCTTGAAACCCTAATAATAATAATAATCAAAACCCTAACTTATAATCTTGAAATAACCCTTGAAAACCTTGATCAAACACTTGGAACCACCTTACACCTGATATAGAGCTTAAAAATGAACTTGGAAATACATAGAGATTACGAAAATCAAAGATATGGAGACCTTGTGGTGGTGTTATGTAGAGCGTCGCTTCGCGATGCTAAAAGAAGAAAAAGAGAAAGGAAAAGATTTTTAGTGACTTAGTAAATGGTTTATTTAACCTAGAAATGATATCACATGGTATTTATAATGAAAAGGTTCTTGAGGAGGTTTTGGGATATGTATGTGCAACTATCCTAGAAAATTTGTCTAGGAAGCCCTTTGGGGTCCTTGTGGTTCAAACGACTAAGGATAAGCAAGAGGGGGGGACCAAAACTTTTCTTTGGCTCCAAGTTTGATTGTTATTGGCTGAACTTTTACAAGTGGTTGCCCAATCCACCGGGTCAGCATGCATGTAAGAAAATGTGGGAGGATAGGGAGGATATATATTAAAATGTCATTTTTCCAAAGTTTTACAAAGAATCTGCGCAATGTCTTTCGAATAGTCACTACAGAAAGAAGGGTCTGAGATAACAATGCTCATTTGATTTTAATATTAGAGTGTACATGTTGTATGTGTGTACGAAATTTTGACAGTAGGAGGGGGCAGATGGAATGAAATTTGAGACAAGAATAAGGGTAATATTGATATCTCATTTTTTCATGCAAAGTGAGTGAGTATTTTAGGGGTATCCCTGTTTGAACATAAAAATGGAGCTAAAATACCATGGAAAACGCCGGGGCATGAACGAAAGACGAGAAAAGATAAAAAACGTAAAGGACGACAGGCGTGAAAACGAAAAATTTGCAAAAAAAAAAAAAGAACGGTAATCTGACGTCTAAGTAAAAGAAATAAGAAAAGGGGCAAAGAGCACAAATGATATTACCCCTTCAATCCTACAGACTAACATCAGCCAACAAAATAGCCACGAAACATCAACTACTCCCTCATCGTCGATTTAAAATCACCTAAGATACTTTTGGGGAGTCAATATCCGCACCGAAAGGCGCCAGGAGGATGAAATCCACTCACAACATTCATTCATAATTTTCCACCCTTGCATCATTTCTAACTATCTCCCTCCATCTAAAAAAAACAAAAATAAAAAAAACAGTATTAAACCTAAGAAAAAACGAAAACACACCCCCCCCTCACCCCCACCCCTGTATACCTGCCCAAATTAACAAACGTAACAAATAACAAGAAACCAAAAAAATACCACTTACCGAAATACCAGTAATCCCTCACCTAGGCTGCTCCCCAAAAAACAAAATGACTGTGTTGACGCCGCATCCATGACCGCTTCCCTGAACTAATACAACGCATTTAACTCTCAATCCATGCACAAACAACGACAGTGTATTATGGAGGAAAATAGAAAGAGATAAAGCAAATATTAAACGGAGGTGAATCTTAAGTTCACCCCATCAAATATTTATAGGGTCGTAATTTATACCATATACGAGTAAGAAATTTTAAAATATATAAGTTACGTGTTAAAATATAGGCGCTTTATCCGTATGGAGTTGGTTATACGTAAAAGTATTTTAATGTGTAATCGCTTAAACACTAAAAAACGATATACGAGATTTGATATACGTTTTAGATTGGGGACGCATTTCAAATCCGAACATAACAGTACAAATCTACTCATGATGTTCATGATCATCATAGTCAATTATATACATGAGTGTATACATCATGTGTTACGTCATTTACGATTTTGCGAATTTTTTTACGTTTCCTCTTGCGTGCAGTATTCATAGTTTTGAAGCATTTGATTAAATGTCCAAACGGAGACCTAAAAGACATCCCACCACATTGCAAAAAACCTGAATAACAACTACTTACCCTTATCTTGTCAAACTATTCAAAAACTTCCCTCGCGCCTCCTCCTACTCAAAATTTCGACACACATACCTATAACATGTAAAACATCCTAAATTAAATCAAGTGACATTATACCCCAATTTGTATTACAGCCAAAAATGCATGTAAACTTAGAAAATGAGACATTTTATATATATCTCTCTCTAAATTTGCGTCCCAACATACATTCCCAACAAGCATGCAGGGTGGCACTTGGCGGCAACATTTGTAACAGTGTACCAATAACAATACAAGACTATGGTGTAGCCAAAAAAAGATTTGGGTCTCCCCTCCTGCGTGCTTAATCCTTAAGTCGTTTGTAAAAACCCACAATGGGACCCCAATTGGCTTCCTAGACAATTTCATAAATATCAAAATAGTTCACAAGTGATAGAATAATAATTCCCCAAAGAGATAAAGCCCGTAAGGATCTCTTATTCATTATAAATACCATGAGATATCTGTTTCGTAGGTTTAAATAACCCATTTACCACCCTCATAGAAGATGTCAAAATCACTAAAAATCTTATTTCCGTCCTTTTTTTCCCTTTCCTCATCTGATTTTATTCTTCCTTGTTCATAGCCCGCGATGACAGTACAGTACATCACCACAAGGGTGTCCAAATATCTTTTGATTTTTCGTCAAATTCTAAGTATGTCCCAAGGTTCATTTTTTAAGCTATAATAAGGTTGTTAGCCATAATGATTGAGATCAAAGGTATTCAAAAGGGTAAATTCAAAGATTAAAAGTATTGAGGGTTATTGATGAAGATTGATTATTATTTATTGCGACAGGGGTTCAAGATTCTAAGGTTTTCCTTTGCTTTCACTAGATCTAGTAGTTTTCCTCCTCTTTCCTTCTTGGATTCGTCTCAATTTGGTGAGTAAGATCTTGAAACTAAACAATCTTCTTTTTCCCTCCCGTATAGATTATCCAATGTTCTATAGTAATGCATGATATAATAATCCTATAGTTTGATTTGTGTAATTTTTTCACAAAAAGAAAAACGAAGATCGAACTTGTTGGAAAATGAATAGAATTGATTAATAGTAGGATATTCTATGACGCGCTGACGTAAAAATGTGGAATAAGGGTTTAGATGCATTCCATCTTGAAGGGGTTGCGATATCTAGGATAAATGGGATCTTGTTTAAATAATGAGGGACGGTATAACCTCGTCCTAAAACTTTAACAAACTTTCCTAGAATAAAAGGTCTTTCTAAAGAGCGTGCCAAGGGTAGGGATAAATCCTTATTTTTTATTTATATATTTTCGCATATTGTCAAGAGTTTAAGTGGTAAAGTTAGTTAATATGTAGTTATTGGCACGAGACGATTTGTAGCGTGTTTAGATGTAAAAGTCAAATAATAATGGTTGAGGTCAGGTTATAATTTGTAGGACTATTTGTAGGTAAGACTCACGTGTTTTTTTAATTACCGATAAGTAAGAAGGCGTAAGTGGCAACAACGTAAAAAATTACTGCAACATAACTGGGTTATTAAGAAACGAATAAACCTACCAACCAGGCGAAAACCCGTAGATAACGATTCAAGTTATGAGAAAAAAATCAAACTGAAGAGACCTAGGATTTACAAGTAAAAGTCGAATGAGATTATGTTTACTTAATGGTATTAACCGTTGAAATGAGAAATGACTCAATCCAGCAACCGCTAATCGTTTAAGACCGTTAATAGGATACGCAGGTCACAAAAAGGTAGCTTTCGTATACACTTAGGGTTCACAGAAAAAAATAAGCATTCAGTTGTAAAAATGACACGACCATTTACAAAAGTTCACTCAACACAAAATTAATAGAGTCAAAAATGTGTAATGTTTAGCTATCGTTTTACTGACCCTTCAAAAATGAAGAAAGTCTCTTGTGCACAGCTATTGCCCCGATAAAGGGTAATTTCGTTCCCAAATATCGAATAGCCCGTTCCTAAGAGCGATATCCCTGCGCGAACAGTTGACGTAACCAGCGATTCATCTCGTTCTATCAAGTTCCCAAGTACAATTTGGTCCTCCTCCAGCAGTTCCAACGACTTGCACATGAAATGCGACTAGCTTTAGTTTACTTGACCTCCGCTGACTATGATTTCAATAGGTGTTCCTCCACAGACATATATTCCGTTGCAACCTTTATTTCCACCAGTGTTTATTCAAGTAAGTTTACGTCACTAGCATTTTCTTCAGGTATTGACATGTAGAACATGTCATGAATGCCTACGAGTACTTGTGTTTAAACGAAAACTAAAAGCAACATGACTGATTCTTCGGCAATCTTGAACGTTCCCTACTTTTGTGGATGGTATCTCGTGAAAGTTTGTTCTTTTTCCGAAACATACTACATCCTAACCAAGGGAAACTCAGTGTAGTAACTTTATCGCCAACATTGAATTCTAACGGCTTTCGCCGATTGTAATCATAGCTCTTCTGGCGATCTCGTGTAGCCTTAAGTCTTTCTTTGATTTGAACAATCTTGTCGGTAGTCTCCTAGATGATCTCAGGTCTAGTATGCTTGCTTTCTCCTACTTTTTCCCAAGCCTATGGGCGTACAGAAAATCCTTCCATAAATAAGCTTCAAATGGTGCCCACTTTACGGTTGAAGTTGGTGTAACTAATGTAGATATGAGAATTCTACTAGTAGAAGATGAGTATCCTAATTTCCTCCAAAGTCGATTACACGTGCTCTAAGCATATCTTCCAAAGTTTGAATGGTACGCTCACTTTGACCATCAGTCTATGGGTGGTAAGCGGTACTCATATCCAGTTGCGTTCCTAATGCATTCTATGTCATCGATTGCCAAAACCGTGAGTGAGAAACGACTATCACATCTATATGATTGACACATGCAACAATGCATAAACGTCAAAAGCGTATCGAAGTAATATATATAGTATTTCCCGTTAGATGTAATAATTACTTTAGGAAAAGTAATAATCAATCTTCCGAATGTCGAATCCACCACGAGAAATTAGAATAGATTAGTGTTACGTTGTATGTTTATTCTAATTATTGATGCTTGAAAACGTTTAGTTTGGTTGTGGTGTTTTTATATAATTAATATAATGATCTATAATAAAACTTTTCAACAGCCTTGTGTTCTCGCTTTTGAATGCTGGTACTCTTCTTTTCACTTTTAACATATCATATTGTATAATGAAGATATGTAAGCTGTTTCATGAAAAAAAATTCAAATTAATACATTAATAATCAGATATAAATTATTTTCTTAAACATGAAAGTTAAAAAATTAAAGTTTCTAACTTACCATCAAGAACATCACTGGGCCATAGTAGACAACATCCTTTTTTTCCTTGTTTTTAACCAATCAAGTTGCGACACACTTGCACATTCTAGGATGTATGAGCACCAATCAATATCACTTACATAATCTCCTTCAAACACATTCTTCAACACTGTGAATTTCAAAGTTGAGCTGTTGTCACAACTTCTCAATGTGTTTGCAATCAATGTCGGAATGTTCATCCTGAACATATAATCAGTGTTTTTTGTGTCAATGATTAAATCAGATAAAGCTTTTTATTATGAGCTTATTGACATTTTTGAACTGATCTTTCCATTCTAGCAAGAATGGATCGTTGTACTCTCTTTGTCCTTCTCTCCATTGGCAGTCCAAGAATTTCTTTCACTGTTTTGGAGTAATGACTATGTCTCCCACTGGACACTCTAAAGTCATTTTTCTTGTGTTAAGTATGTTAACGACATAGAAAGCCAATTTGGTTGGTATCTCAACTATCGGAAAATCAATTAAGTCTCCAAATCCAATCTCCCTTACCACCCTTTTCCTTTGTGGACTTAATCCACGCATTGCCTCAAATAGTGGTCTAACAGTTGCGCGTCCTTTTAAGACACTATTAAAACTTTGTTTCGGAACTCTTTCATTCGTTTCACTTTCGTCTTCAACATCAACTACCTTCTCTTTTCCTTTCTTCTCGATTTTTTTTCAATTTCTGCCTGTTTTTGTTTCTTAAGTCTTCCATTCATTTCACTCTCTTCTTCAACATCAACTACTTCTTCTTTTCCTTTATCCTCATTTTTTCTTTTTTGTTGAGTATCTTCCTACTGTTTTCTAATTCTTTTATGCTTCCCAGCCATGAGCTTTGTTTCATCACTTCTTGTCCATCTACCAGGTGATTTTTTCTCTTCACATTTTCTTTTTTGCTTTGCATCTTTTTTTGCTTTGCTTTGAGGATATTTTTCATTTGAAGCCAACCATGCTTCATTCACTACCATACTTGGAGCAAATATTTTCTTACATTTAAATCTTGGTAGTTGCTTTTTTCTTTTTGATTTAGGCCTATCTACATTTGCATTACAATTTACCAAAAGTTATTTCTCTTGTCATATGATGTTAGATATTAGAAAAAGACTCGGTCACCCCGTGTATTTTACTGTTTATTATAGCTCGTAGTTTAATAGTTAATAGTACGTTTTTTGGTTTTAAGTCGGGTACGAATACCCGGTATATTGTAAGTACTATATATAGCCTCTTCCAACTTTGGAAGAGGCAAGCTAGTTCATTATTTCATTTACAAAAGAAACACTTTCTCTCTCTAGACATTCTCTCTCTAGTGTTTCTCTCTCTAAAAACTAGCCCGATCCAAGAATCGAACCCGTGTTATGATATAGGATATACCACAATTGGTATCAGAGCTTAAGGGATGATTGGATCGTGTGTATGTGCGATTTTGTGCTTGATTTAGCTCGAAAAGTGTGCCATAGAAAGTTCTAGCTCGTTTTTTAAGATCTCCGAATTTTGTTGTTTGTAATGATGAAGTTTGGGTGTTTCTAGTTGCTATTACCTTGTGGTATTGTGTTGTGCAAAAGAAATCAAGCAAAATCGTTCAAAAGGGTGATTTATAGGTGATTTTGTGTGAAAAACGTCGTTGTTCTTCGTGGAGAGTTGCCAGAATTTCTTCACGGCGGTTTGGTGAAAAATATTATTTTATTGAGTAGGTTACCAACCCTCTGACACACGGCGGGTTGCTTAGGTGGCGAGTTGCTCAAGCGGCGAGTTGTTACTAAGCAGCGGTTTGCTTAACCGGCGGTTTGAATAGGCGGCGAGTTGCTCAAAGAGGCGAGTTGTTAATACACAGCGGTTTGCTTACCAGCGGTTTGAACAGGTTATCAGCGGGTTGAATATTTTAAATAGCAAATTTCTTAAGGAAACTCTGGCGGTTTGAAAACTCTACGGCGGTTTGATCAAAATATTCTTCACGGCGGGTTGCTTGGCAGCGAGTTGACTTCGGCGAGTTGCCTTAAAATTCCACCAGCGAGTTGTCTTATCTCTTAGCGGCGGGTTGCTTGGCAGCGAGTTGTGTTTGGCGAGTTGTCTTAAAATTCCACCAGCGAGTTGCCTTATTTCTTGCAGCGGTTTGGTAAGCCTTTGGCGGCGAGTTGAGCTTCTGTCTTAGAAATTTGAAATATTTCAAACTCGGGAGTTATTATCACTAAAACAAAATATTAATACGTTAACCTTACCACTTTTAACGCACACTCACTAATCATTGATCGATCAAAACATATCATATCATAATAATACAAGATGTCTAGTATGCAAGAAGACATCTAGTGTGCCGGTTCTGATACGCGCCCACCAATGCTTGATAGAACAGACTTTGAATCTTGGCAACAACGTATACGTCTGTACTGTCTAGGAAAGGATAATGGAGAGAACATTATGAAGTCCATTAAAGAAGGACCATTTCATATGGGAACGGTCTCAGATGTTATTACTGGAGTAACAGAGGGTGCAGTTTAACAAGGTC
>BQNB010046758.1:23330-43520 GCA_026074375.1 Tanacetum coccineum
CATTGCATGTTTTTCACCCCAAAAACTTTGTAAAACAAAAGCATGTAAAACGTGGGGCTATGAACTCACCTTTAGTGAGCGAATATCAAGTGTATCTCAGATAATGCGTCACGCAAATCGATCAGATGCAACCTATTTAAATTAAGGTCGTATAAGTACTAATCACACTGTTAACTACTACCATGCATAATTCTATATAGCTAATCACCATCTAATTGTTTTGGAAAAATTGTGTTTAATAGGTAAAAACGTTTATAATTACCGTTTTAGTAAAACTGGCGTAACTTTCGCGTTTTAAGCCCGATTCTCGCGTTTCTTATGCCCATCTTTTCGTATTAAGACGAGTTATCATAATTTGACATTTTCCATATTTTGACCCTCTGGTGAACAGTAACTTTTACTGTTCACATCAGACGTAAGTTTTATTTAAATCGTATTTGTTGTCGTAAAACCCGTAAATGTCGTATTTTATTCGTTATAGCTCCGTTTTTAACGATTCTTTCGAGCACGTTCTCGTAATTGAAAGTTCTATATATTTATGAGGTTTACAAAAATATAACTTTCTGTCATGAATAGTAACTTTTATAAAAATAGTTTTATAAAAGTATTAATTGTCGTAAACTTGCGAAATTCATAACTCGTTCGTTATTAATTGAAAAATTACGATTCTTATCATTTTGGAATCCTAAAAATATGTATAATTTGTTAAAAATATCAACACTTGCTGTTTATACAATTTTTATAAAATGTTTTTATAAAAATTCTTTTACGACTCCGTTTAATAGCGTATAACTTGTTTTTATCGTAACTTTTTCGTTATTAATCCGTTTGACAAGTTTCTTACCTTTTCGGAATCGTCGTGAAATGTTTTATCTTATAAAAATATAAAATAAATATGTTTTATTTCGAATTTTGGGCAGAATGTGGTGGTGATTCCCTTAAGTTCATTTTTAATCTTTGTTTTCATACTTTTCCATTTTGTAACCCACCATATGTCTTATATTTCATATATATTATATATCATCCATATATTAGAATTCATTTGTCCATAATCATTTTTATACATAAACCAAGTGTGTACAAGTGTATTTCTTCCAACCTAACTTTATTTTAGTGTTCAAGTAACATTAATATAAGTCCATAATTAACCTTAACATGTCATTTGTATTTCTTTAACTTGAAACATGTTAAGAAACTATTGACCCTAATTTATACTTAATCATTTTTACACCAAATTAATATGGTACATTCTTTTCTCATCATTATTATCATGATACAAGTAACATCACAACATATATAAAAGTATTCCATATGATCATTTCAAGTAAAAACCTCATTTTTATGATAAAATCCTAAATGGTGATTTAAGCTAAAATAGAATAAACATATGCAAATTGCTAAACCCATGTTAAACCAACAAAACCAAAGCCTGCCAATAAGAAAACCCATTATATACTTATAATAAAAACTCAGCATCCTTATTCTAGATTAACACTTGAAAATGCTTAGCCAATACTTGGAAATACCTTAGAATGCCTTATAATGGATGTGTATAGAAGGGTAAAGGTTGAATAAAATTTTGTATGGATTGTGTTGGGGGGGTTTGTATGCCGTAGCATATAGAGAGACAAAGGGAGGACAATATTTGATTTTGGTTAAGTATTTTGCTTGTATGTTTTCTCATCACTAGATACATATATATATATGGTGCAAGTATTTATCCAAAGAAAACAAGGTAATGGTCCATGATGGTCCTTGGTCAAATTCTTGGTCAAATAGACAAGGCATGGCTAGAAGAATAATGATAAGGCATGAACAAGAACTAAGTGGTTAAGATTTTCTTCATTTTTCTTTGTAAAATAGGCTAAATATCAGCAAAAGAGTGATATAAGTGAGATATTTTATGTACTTTTATGTATTTGGGTATCAAGTGGTGGTTATTTGTTGAAAGCTAAGAAAAGTTTGGTGTCCGGGAGTGCCTAAACGCAATTTATCACGAAACGTATACACTTTACGTATCCGATAAAAATAAAATGAACAAAGTTAATAATTATTCTCAAAATAATTATATAACCCTTCTTTAAGTAGAACATTTTTAATTTAATGATGCCGTTTAACATTGAAACGTCTAATTTTTAGCTACTCGAATTTACCTATAACATTACGATTTAAAGCAAACGCGTACAATACAAAAGGTACATTGCGGATTTATCGACGTCGTCAATGTCTTGAAAACACAGGGTGTTATACACATGATGGCCTTGTTGTCCATCTTCTAGCCGTGACACCCAAACACCTCAAAAACACTTCCACCACTTCAATCTACTATCCTAGACCCTCATACTCACACCATACTTTCGACACCACACTATTTTACATTATTACTAGACCCTCCACACATCCATTAATAGATCTTAAGTGTTCCTTAACTCCTTTGCCTTTAAACTACTATAAATAGGACCTTAGATAGCTCATTCTAACATGCACCACACCTCCTCCTCTATAACCCTTATAGGCAGCAATCCTTTGCTCCCTTATGATCCTAGGATCATTAAATAAGTTCAAGAAGTGAATCCCTAAAGTATTGAAGCCTCGGAGTTAAGATACAAGGCGTACGAGTGGAAATACTACCCGAAATTACCCATTTCCACCATTTTTGATCATTGAAGCTCAAGCCCAGGTTCTATCAACTTCATATCTGCTCATGTAATGTTATAATGTTAATATGATCTTGATAAAATCATAATATAAAGCTTTGAACTCAAAAACTCAAGTGTTATGCCTTTTTGATCCAAAACCGTACACCCGAAACCCTAATTTCTCGTTTTTCTTAAAACTAAATGTTATAATGATTAAATATTTTTATAATATATCCTAGCATGCTTAACTAATGTTAAAATAACCAATTTAATGATTAATGAAGGAATTTAATCTTAAAACCCGCGCGTTTTCATTTTAAAACCCTAATTTGACCCGTTTTACTTCCTAGCTTAACGAATCGTTAAATTAAACTTGTGTTATGTTAAAACTTCATATTTTAGTTTATTATAACTTATAAATGTCTATTGAAATGTTAAAATAAGCTTGCATGGCAATTTGGACATGTTTTGTAACTAAAAGGACTAAAAGTGTCATTTTATCAAAGTTATAACAAAGGTCTATTATGTCACTTTTCAAAGTCCATGTTTACTGGTGATATCTTTCAAAGTGAAGGACCAAAGTCGTAAAAAATGCAAACCCTAAGGGGTCTACTTTTGTAATTTTTCCAACCCCAGTGTCTAAAATGTTACATTTGAAAAAGTAATAAAAACTGTTTCAAAACCTCTCAAAACATAACTTTAATTAACGCTCCTCGTGCTTAACATTTCCAGATATTGATTAAAACACTTAAAACCGATCATCCGGAAGCTATATTGTACCACAATACTAGGGAGCTTCATATTAAGAGGTTTCATCTTGGTATTACGTTCTGACTGAGTTGTTGGGTTTACGATTTAAAGGTGACCTATCTCCCAGACGTATACTAATGACTTCTAATTATGATGGCCCGAACGTGATACAATAATTCCAAATCTTTTTTTTCTTCAATCAAACTCATAACTCTTAAACCAAAGTTCTAAAGTACAATCTTCCTAAGACTTGACATATTCTACTCAGGTTGTGTGACGTGGCTGTTTACTATCATTTTGCTATATCAACTATCCCCATTAAGATTGTGATAAGGTCGTCAGCTTTCATTTCAGAATAATTATTACATCTACCTATCAGGTGAAGTTCATAACCTCGCCTTTACTTATTTTACATGTTTTATAAACCCGCGAGGGGGATACATGCTTGTTACAAACTCTTTTACATACTCATTTATCTTATAACAATGTGATTGTTTTTCAATGACTTAGTGAGTTCATAGCCTCACTTTTAATCTCTTTAATGCTTTCATAAACCCGCAAGGGGGATACATGCTATAAATAACGAATACAAATGTTTTACCAGACTATATGCTAATCTGATGTATCATTACAATCAATGTCTAAGTTATAAATCCTACAAGTCATTAAATTTGACTACAAGTCGTTAAATTGACTATGGATGTTAATCTGTTAGTATCATAAATCCTACAAGTCGTTAAATTTGACTTCGAGTTGTTAAATTGACTTTGGATATTAATGTGTTAGTTTCATAAATCCTACAAGTCGTTAAATTTGACTTCGAGTCGTTAAATTGACTTTGGATATTAATATGTTGATATATGAGCTCTTCGAGTCGTTAAATTGACTTTGGATGATAATGTGTTGATGACATGAGAACAAGACCAATCAGACCAAACAAGGCAATAACGGGATAATACATTGTTACTATGATTCATTGCGATTATTACTAATAATGGGTATATAATAACATGACCCAAGATCATAACAATATCATTTTCATAATAATTGTGTTTATACAATTATTATACTATTACTTGTATTCAAACTGTTTATATCAAACCTATGAATTTCACTCAACCATTGTGTTGACTTTTTAGCATGTTTATCTCAGGTAATTGAGCAAGTTGCGGCACGGAGTGGCATGGACTCGAAGATGGCTGAACTGTTATCATTCAAACATGATGTTTTAGATTTTGGGACCTGCATTTTGTAAAAACTCTGAATATAATGAATGATAACTAAATTTTTCCAACAACGTCTCTTTTGAGTCGTTTTCTATGATTATGATTGTTGTATTCATGAAGTAATACCCCAGATTAGCTTCTGTTGCTATATGTAAAAATAGGGGTGTTACATTATGATTACACGTTACCCTAAACAAATAAATATATGTTCTAAACGTACACAATGATGCCTTAATGTTCATAAAAATGGAAGCACTAGACAAAACAAACAGATGCCCTAACATACCATGATGCTCTTATCATACGAAGAGATGCCGTAAAAAATATTTTGGATGCACTAATTATACAAACAAACGTTGTAACAAATCGTTTGATGCCCTAATCACACTAACAGATGCCCTTATCATAATAATAGTCGATAACTGATTATGATTAAACATTACCCACAACATACAAATAGATGCCCTAAACATACACAATGATGCCCTAATGTTCATACAAATGGATGCACTAAACAAAATGAACAGATGCCCTAACTTAACATGATGCTCTTATCATACTAAGAGATGTCGTAGCAAATATTTTGGATGCACTAATTATATAAAACAAACGTTGTAACAATTCGTTTGATGCCCTAATCATACTAACAGATGCCCATATCATAACAATAATCGACAACTGACTCAGATTACACGTTACCTCCAAAACATACAAATAAATGCCCTAAACATACACAATGATGCCCTAATGTTCATACAAATAGATGCACTAAACAAAACAAACAGATGCTTTATCTTAACATGATGCTCTTATCATACTAAGAGATGACGTAACACATATTTTGGATGCAACATACACAATGATGCCCTAATGTTCACACAAATTGATGCACTAAACAAAATAAATAGATGCCCTAACTTAACTTGAGGCTCTTATCATAATAAGAGATGTCGTAACACATATTTTGGATGCAATAATTATACATACAAACATTGTAACAATTCGTGTGATACCCTAATCATACTAACAAATGCCCTTATCAAAACAATAATCGATATCTGATTATGATTTACACATTACCCTAAACATACAAATAGATGCCTTAAACATACACAATGATGCCCTAATGTTCATACAAATGGTTGCACTAAACAAAACAAACTTATGCCTTAACTTAACATGATGCTTTTATCATACTAAGAGACGCTGTAACAATTATTTTGGATGCACTAATTATACAAACAAACGTTGTAACAATTCGTGTGATGCCTTAATCACACTAACAGATGCCCTTATCATAACAATAATCGATAACTGATTCTGATTACACGTTACCTTAAACATATAAATAAATGCCCTAAACGTACATAATGATGCCCTAATGTTCATACAAATGGATGCCTTAATGTTCATACAAATGGATGCACTAAACAAAATAAACAGATGCCCTATCTTAACATGATGCTCTTATCATACTAACAGATGCCCTAATGTTCGAACTTTTTTTTCAAATTTTGGAACCTTTTTTCAAATTTCCGAACTTTTTTTCAAATACTCGAATTTTTTTTTAAATTTTCAATTTTTTTTTCAAATTATCAAACTTTTTTTCAAATTTTCAAAAATAATATCGATTTTTTGTCAAATTTTCGAACCTTTTTTCAAATTTCCGATCTTTTTTCAAATTTTAAAAAAGATCGATTTTTTTTTTCTGAAAAAAAGAATTTTCTTATTTTTTTTCAAAATTTCGATTTGAAAAATATCGATTTTTTATAAGTTTCGAACTTTTTTTCATATTTTTGAACTTGTTTTTCAAATTTTCAATTTTTTTTTCATATTTTTGAACTTGTTTTTCAAATTTCGAACTTTTTTTCAAAATTTCGATTTGAAAAATATCGATTTTTTTTAAAAGTTTCGAACTTTTTTTTAAAATTTTCAATATACTAACAGATGCCCTTATCATAACAATACAATAAGTTTTTATGATTACACATTACCCTAAACATACAAATAGATGCCCCTAAAACAGACACCACTAATGCCCTATGTTGATACAAATGGATGCAACTAAAACAAAACGAACAAATGCCCTACTTACCATGATGCTCTTATCATACTAAGAGATGTCGTAACAAATATTTTGGATGCACTAATTATACAAAACAAACGTTGTAACAATTCGTTTGATGCCCTAATCACACTAACAGATGCCCATATCATAACAATAATCGATAACTGACTCTGATTACATGTTACCCCCTAAACATACAAATACATGCCCTAAACGTACACAATGATGCCCTAATGTTCATACAAATGGATGCACTAAACAAAACAAACAGATGCCATAACTTAACATGATGCTCTTATCATACTAAGAGATGCCGTAACACATATTTTGAAAAAAAGTTCGAATTTTTTTTCAAATTTTCAAAAAAATCGATTTTTTTTCAAATTTTCGAACTTTTTATCAAATTTTCGAACTTTTTTTAAAAAAAAATTGAACTTTTTTTCAAATTTTCAAGCTTTTTTCAAGTTTTCAAACTTTTTTTTCAAATTTCCGAACTTTTTTTCAAATTTTCAATTTTTTTTTAAAATTTGGAACTTTTTTTGAAATTTTCGAACTTTTTTTCAAATTTTCGAACTTTTTTTCAAATTTTCGAACTTTTTTTCAAACTTTCAAACTTTTTTTCAAATTTTCGAACTTTTTTTCAAATTTTCTAACTTTTTTTTCAAATTTTCGAAACATTTTTCAAATTTCCGAACTTTTTTTCAAATACTCAACATTTTTTTCAAATTTTAGATTTTTTTTGCATATTTACAAAGTTTGAGTATTTGAAAAAAAGTTCGAAAATTTGAAAACAAATGTTCGAATATTTGAAAAAAAGTTTGAAAATTTGAAAAAAAATTCGAAATTTAGAAAATAGTTCGAAAATTTGAAAAAAAGTTCTAAATTTTTAAAAAAAAAGTTTGAAATTTGAAAAAAAGTTCGAAAAATTTCAAAAAGAGTTCCCATATTTGTTTAAAACTTGCGAAAATTTAAAAAAAACGTTTGAAAAAATGGAAAAACAAAAGTTTTGAAAACTTATTAGTGCATCCAAAATATGTGTTACGGCATCTCTTAGTATGATAAGAGCATCATGTTAAGTTATGGCATATGTTTGTGAATCATTGTGTATGTTTCATCTAAAATAAGTGTTAAGACGTCTCTTATAAGAGCATCATGTTAAGATAAAGCATCTGTTTGTTTTGTTTAGTGCATTGATTTGTATGAACATTAGGGCATCATTGTATACATTTAGGGCATGTATTTGTATGGTTATGGGGTAACGTGTGATCAGAGTCAGTTATCGATTATTGTTATGATATGGGCATCTGTTAGTGTGATTAGGGCATCAAACGAATTGTTACAACGTTTGTTTTGTATAACTAGTGCATCCAAAATATTTATTACGACATCTCTTAGTATAATAAGAGCATCATGTTAAGTTAGGGCATCTATTCGTTTTGTTTAGTGCATATTTGTATTAACATTAGGGCATCATTATGTATGTTTAAGACATCTATTTGTATGTTTAGGGTAATGTGTAATCATAATCAGTTATCGATTATTGTAATGATAAAGGCATTTGTTAGTATGATTAGGACATCACACGAATTGTTACAACGTTTGTATGTATAATTAATGCATCCAAAATATATGTTATGGCATCTCTTAGTATGATAAGAGCATCATGTTAAGTTATGGCATCTGTTTGTTTTGTTTAGTGTATCCATTTGTATGAACATTAGAGCATCATTGTGTATGTTGCATCCAAAATATATGTTAAGGCATCTCTTAGTATGATAAGAGCATCATGTTAATATAAGGCATCTGTTTTTTTATTTAGTGCATCCATTTGTATGAACATTAGGGCATCATTGTGTACGTTTAGAGCATGTATTTGCATGTTTGGGGTAACGTGTAATCAGAATCAGTTATCGATTAATGTTATGATAAGGGCATCTGTTAGTGTGATTAGGGCATCAAACGAATTGTTACAACGTTTGTTTGTATAATTTGTGCATCCAAAATATTTTTTACGGCATTTCTTAGTATGATAAGAGCATCATGTTAAGTTTTCAAACGGATACCTTAAAGTACCTCAAACAGATGCAATAAATTCATACTTATCGAAAAAAGTTATATAAAAAAATTTGGAAAATTTTTTTTTCGAAAAAAAGTTTGTGAAAAGAAATTTTCGAAAAAAAAATTCGGATTTTTTTTTCAAAAAAAATATTTTAGAAAAAAATTTCGGAAAAAAATTCGAAAAAAACTTTCGGAATTCTTTTTTAATTTTCGGAAAAAGTGTTTTTAAAATTTTTGGATTTTTCTGTTAAATTTTCCGAAAATTTTCAAAAAAAAATTCTGAATTTTTTTTCAAATTTTCGAACTTTTTTCCAAATATTCGATTTGAAAAATATCGATTTTTTTCAAATTTTCGAATTTTTTACTTTTTTCAAATTTTAAAAAAATCGATTTGTTTTTCAAATTTTTGAACTTTTTTTTCAAATATTCGGTTTGAAAAATATCGATTTTTTTTAAAATTTTCGAACTTTTTTTTCAAATTTTCGAACTTTTTTTTTCATATTTTCGAACTTTTTTTCAAATTTTGAACCTTTTTTCAAGATTTAAAAAAAATATCGATTTTTTTTCAAAATTTTGAACTTTTTTACAAATTTTCGAACTTTTTTTCAAAATTTACTAATTTTTTCAAATTTTCCAACTTTTTTTTGAATTTTCAAAAAATATCGATATTTTTGAAAATTTTTTTTAATTTTCGAAATTATTTTTTTTCTAAGTTTCGAATTTTTTTGTCAAATTTTCGAATTTTTAAATTTTAAATTTTTGATTTTTTTTTTAAATTTTGGATTTTTTAATTTTTTTTCTTAAATTAATAAAATTATATATATTTATATGAATATATAAAATTAAATGAAATACAATCCCACCCTTAAAGAATATATATATATATATATATATATATATATATATATATATATATATATATATATATATATATATATATATCTATATATATATATTATATATATTATATATATGAGAAAACTACAATTTTGGTCAACTATCTTTACCGGGTATAACACTTTTGGTCCATTTTTTTAAAATTTGCGGGTGTTTAAGCCAAAACACCGAGTATCCCTTTTCATTTGAGCCAAAATCAGACAATTTCGTTAAATCTGATTTGGGTCAAATGTGAAATGGATACGCGGAGGGTTTTGGCTCAAATGTGAACAAAATTGTAGTATTTGGCTCAAATGTTGAAATGGATACTCGGGTTTTGGCTTAAACATCGCAAATTTTTAAAAAAACTAGACCAAAAGTGTTAAACCGGTAAGATAGTGGACCAAAATTGTAGTTTTCTATCTTAATATATATTTTATTTATATATTATTATATATATATAATTATATATTATATATATATTATATTATAATCCAACATAGAAGCTAAAAACAAGAAAATTTCAATATGCAGAATTTTAAGAGGTGGAAACAGAAGATGTTCTTCTATCTCACTACTTTGAACCTTGCGCGGTTCTTAAACGAGACTGCACCTCAGGTGGAACCTCCTAAGGAAGGTCAACCCTCTAATGCACAGGTTGTGCAAGCTATGGAAGTATGAAAACATTCAGACTTCTTGTGGCACCACTATATTTTGAATGGTTTGGTGGACTCTTTGTACAACGTGTACTGCAAGACCACGACTGCTAACAAATTATAGGAGACATTGAAACACAAGTACAAAACTAAGGATGTTGGTACAAAGAAGTTCGTGGTAGCTTGTTTTTTGGATTACAAGATGGTTGATTAAAAGAAGTGTTGATAAAAATATAATGCCTAAAAACATTACTAATATTTTTTCACATCTTTACGTTTTGATAATCACAAAATATAAAAACGTTCAACGTAAAATTAAACGTAAACAAGTAATTAGTAGTAAATTCTCATTTCAACAAATACATCACTTAAAGGTATGAATAAATAAATGCTTAATGCATTTTATGATCAAAGGAAATTTTTATTCAACCTCACACTTTTATAAAATGTTGTAAACATTTTATAAACATTACAAAACATTTTCTACAATTAAAAGAAATGTTTTATTCAAAATAAACATTTTATATTTTAAATTTCGGACTTAAAACGGCTAGAAAAGTTCCAGAACAATTCCCTAACAAAGACAAAATGGGGAAGCCCAGTCTCGGGGCTGGCCCCCTTAAATACTCTGGTCGGCCCCCTTAAAATTAAGAGGACCGCCAACCCACCTATTTAAGGGGACCGGCCCTAGGTAGAGCTCCCCCAGTTTGTCCTATAAATACTAGACTTTTCCCCATAATTTTCTCACCTTTTGCACTCATTCTTTCTGTTCTAAAACAGCCCACACATCTCATCAAAATCCTTTGATCATTTAATCATAAAGCTTTGTTTCCAAGTATTCCAAGCGTCAATTCCTAGAGTGCAAGGAAGAAATCTTCCATCCTCACAGTGAAAGGTATTACACCTTTGTGTTTGTCTGCAATCTATGTATCCATATCATAACTTGTAAATTTTTATTGGGTATTTCTTGTATTTAAAGTTTGTAGTAGCTGATCATTGGGCATTTGTAAGTATAGATAAATTCGTGCGATCTTACCCAAGTAGTGTTAGTTAGTTGTGGCATAAGTAGTGTGGTGAAGTGAAGTCGTGAAGTTGTGAGGAAGTCTTGAAGTTGTGAAGAAGTTGTGAAGTCGTGAAGTTGTGTTGTGATAGATTGGTTCTAGCTAAGATTAGAACTCGACATTTAGCTTTGTGTCGTAAATCGGTATAAGAAACGTTGTGTACGGTTTTCTCCGCCATAAGAGAGCTTGTTGACATAGTGAAGAAAACTCTCGAGTTCAGGGGCTGGGGAGTGGAGCATGTAGGGCGAAAGAGGTGTTTTCATTACCGAAACTACTATAAATCCTCGCGTTGTTTGTGGTTTGATTGTTCTTACCCTTATTTTGTCCTTAATTATCGTCTCATACTATCATATCTATTGTTTAGTAAATATATTGTTCATATTGTGCAGTATTGAGGTCATAAAATTCAAATCTAGATTTTTTTTACAAACACTTTCAAAACTTTAATTTAAAAAGCGATAAACTATTCAACCCCCCTTCTAGTTTTCCACAATTGGTATCAGAGCCACGCTAAACAAGATTTTTAAAATAAATTGTATTTTAAAACTTGAATCGATCTATGGAATCGAAAAAATATTTAGAATAGATCTTTGGCATGTTATTACCGATGGTGATTTTCCTCCTATTCAAAATAATCCCGAAACTAAAAAGGATGAAATTGTTCCTTTTCATAAACAAAATGATGATCTTAAAAAGAAACTTGCAAAAAATAATGAAGCTAAAATGGTAATTTATAATGCTTTGCCACGTAAAGAATATGAAAGAATTTTTATGTGTCAAACTGTAAAAGAAATTTGGGATACTTTGCTAATTAGACATCAAGGTAATAATCAAGTCAAAGCTAACAAAATAGATCTTCTTGTTCAACAATATGAACAATTTACGATTCCGGAAGAGGAATCAATAGATAATTCCTTTGCATAAATATTTAACTCTATTAATTACTAGTCTAAAAAGCACTGTATTGAAGTTTTTCTAGCAAGAATTGTGTTAGGAAATTCTTAGGGATTACATCCAAAATGGCGCTGCGGGAAAGTACGGTGATTGAAGAATCAAGAATCTAACAACTTACTCTTGACGAATTATTGGAAACTTGAAAGTTATGAAGAGATAAATAAAGAAAGACTTCGAATAGGTCAAGGCAAGAAACGACAAAGTAGATCTCATGCATTAAAGGTGACTGAAAAAGAAATCGTAAGTGATGAGATAGCTCAAAGCTCGATAGTGAAGCACGAACGATTTATGCTATGGCCGTAAAAGAATTCAAGAAAATCTTTAAGAGACGAGGAAGATTTATAAGACAACCACAAGGCGATAGAAAACAATTTCCATGAAGTTAGAAATGATAGTTATGGTAAAAATGAAAGAAAATGTTTTAGATGTGGTGATCCAAATTACCTCATTGAAGAATGTTCAAAGCCGTCAAAGAACAACGATCAAAGAACATTTATTAGAGGAGCATGGAGTGACAATGGAGAAGATGAAGTAGGAAAGACTAAAGATGAAACTTGCCTTGTAGCTCAAGCGCCCGATGAAATATGCTTAGGAGTAAACTTGGAACCTGATGAGTGGATTAAAGATAGTGGATGCTCAAAACACATGACTCGTAATCGAAGTTGTCTCTCTATACAAAGCATACAAGTTTGCTCGGTAAATCATAGGAAAGAGTACGATTCTCAAAATCCCTACTATTGAAATGTGAGCACGTAGATAACGTGTAACACTATAACTTTTGCTTAGTGTAGGTCAAATATGTGATAACAAATGCAAAGTAATATTTACCGAACACGATAGCAAAATAATCAAAGACGAAAAAGTTATAGGAAAAGGAATTAGGAAAGGGAGGATATTTGGTAATGAAACTAGAAATTAAAAACCGGAAGACAAATATGCCTTGCAACATGGACACGCAAAACTCCACACTATGGCATAGGAGATTAGGTCAAGCTAATATGCAATTAATTCAATCATTAGCATCTAAAGAATTAGTTAGAAACCTACCCAAACTAAAATACGATCGACATTTTTGTGATGCTTGCAAATTAGAAACAAGGCTCATACAGGTCACAAGGCACTACTATAAAAATATCATAGTTTCAACAAACTAGATGCTAGAAAATATGTTCAACAGGATTTGTTTGGCCCTTCCGCCTATACGAAGCTATGGAGGAAATCGTTTATACCTTAGTAATCGTTAGATGGATATTCCGGATTCACATGGACTAGTTTTTTAGCAAAATAAAACTGAGGTCTTCGAAAGATTCGAAAGAAGTATATTTAGCAAAATGATCCAAAACAAATTAGGATGTTCCATTGTATCAATTAGAATGGATCATGGTCGGGAATTTGATAATGAGTACAATTCGAAAACTATTGTGATTTAAATGGGATATCTCACAATTTTTCCGCTCCTCGTACTCCACAATCAAATGGGGTAGTAGAAAGGAAAATTCGCACTCTACAAGAAATGAGTAGAAAACCATGTTTAAACGACAATCATTCCTTAAAATTTGGTGTAATGCGGTCGATACATCAACCTATATAATTAATAGAGTTTACCATTAGACGTATTTTAGGAAAAACTCCATACGAGTTGTTAAGAGCTAGGAAACCAAGCCTTAACTATTTTAGAGTATTCGGAAGTAAATGCTTTATTTTTAATACAAAGGATTACCTCACCAAGTTCGACCTTAAGTCATACGAAGGTGTTTTCCTAGGGTATTCGCAAAATAGTAAAGCTTACCATAATACTTAAACAAAACAAACAATGAAAGTTTTGAAAGACGTGTTGAATTGTAACTTTCGATGAAATCCTCCCCCGCCTCTTAAAACATACCATTAGTGATGATGAGCTAGTCGAAGGAAGAAGCTATTTTGAGGTTAGTAAAACAAAACCATAGGAAAAATCTTGATGATTATTACATTAGAAAATAATCAATTGTAAATATTAAGGAATCTTAAAAACTCATCCCCTAGAAAATTTTATTGGTAATCTAATTCAAGAACTCTTAGGTCGGCTAAGCTCAAGAAAAAAAGCAATTTCTTTTGCTTACTTTTCGGAAATTTAGAACCCAAAAATATAAATGATGGCATTAAGATGGAAAACTTATGTAGCACATGCAAGAGGAATGAACCAATTCAAAAAAATGAAGTTTGGAACAGACGCAAATTCATGGATATGACCCAAAACTTCCCCCCCATTGATACACTCCCACCCCACAATCCCATTTATTTATAACCAATCACCCCTCACATAACTACTCATTCACACCACCTCATCACTTAAAATCAACCTTCCTCACCCACATCCTATCACTTCACGATTCACCTGCAACAAAATCAAATTAATCAAACTCAATCCTAAAACCCCCATTATATCTATATCATCCAAACCTTAAAACAACTTCATCTTAAATATCCCCCTACTTTAAACAAAATCCTACTCCCCCCCCACAACATACACCCCAAACCTCATAAAAACTATCCTAAAACCCCAATCCCCCCATCAAGTTATTCATATCTCACCCCCCTAAATCCTCTATTACCACACATCTCACATCCTCATCTCCATGGCGATTGACTAAACAAACTCACACTCAAAAGAAATACTTTACTCTCATTATAGACCATAATATATGTTGATGAATTATAAGTATCCAACTTTACAAATACAATGTTTCTGACTATATCATATACCATCAAGATTGGTGAGGTTTATGGAAAAAGTTTATGATGGGGGAACTAAATTTCTTTCTTCTTATTACAAAAAAAAACCAATTAGATGATGGATGGGAATATTTTTTTAATCCAATCAAAAATATTTTATGGGAAATTGCTACAGCACTTTAGACTAGAAGCCTCTATGCCAATTAAAGAACCCCTATGTTCTACCGGTAACCAATCTCGAGGAGACGGGAAGAAGGTGCGTCCTAGATAATACCCACAATATTAGAGGCATGATAGTTAGTTTAATTATAACTTAACGGCACGTAGACCCGCATATCCCTGTTTATGTGTTTGCACCTTTGGTGCCCCGCCTTTTTAAGAGGATCCTAAAACCTATCACTCAAGAACGCGATTTAAACACGTTTATTCTTCCTGATTTACCATTAAAACGGCATAATCTTATGATTATGTATCCTAAGGGATCCGGCATAGAAACATTTAGTGTATGCGGGACTCGGTCATGCGGGAGGATTACATGGATACAAGAGCATTTAGAATGGTGTTTGCACGTTTAGGGGATGTTGTCTAACATCGTGGTTTTCAAAACGAAGCAAACCGCTCTTGCCATCTCACAACGAAGCGGAATAGGTAAGCGCGGACAGGCATGTCAACAGGCTCTAGGATGAAGCAAGTCTCATAGCTCTGACCGTTAGTTTAGACGACATTCCATAATGGTGATAATAAAGGGGCTATAGAATTAGTAAGAATACCCGTTCAACCCTCACGAACAAAACACCTGAGATGTCATCACTTCCCTTCGCGATAATGTTCAAATAGGAATATCTCCATAGAAAGGTCACATCGGAAAGACACATATCCGTATCCTAGACTGTAAAACCACTTAAACGTGAGTCATTCAACTACTTACGTCTAGGCCTAGGAATGATGGAACAAATCGATTAAGTTTTCGGCATAATAAAGAAATCATTGTTTGACAAAAATCCTGAAAAATTTTCTTCAAACAGATGGCGGCCCCCTTAATTCATAAAGGGTGGCCCCCTTAATTTTAAGGGGACCGCCCAAACTTTAAGGGGACCACCCACCGACAATTTTTTTTCTTTTTTGAGTCTAGGCTTCTATTTCACAAAAAAAAGATTGGGAAAAGTTTATAAACAAACTTCTACTAATTCTTCTATCTCAATGCATATCTCATTATACATATATACAATAATCCCAATCTATTATTTTCTAAAAAAGTTCTTCTCACAATAGGAAACATAAAAATCAAGTTTCATATATTGTTAGATCTGCCTAAAAAAAAAAAAAATAAAAAAAATCTTTTTCACATATGCTAATGATTTGCCTTACTGGTTGTGAAAAGTATATAATCTAATATATATTTTTCGACAATCTTGGTTGAACAAAATTAAATCAAGGAGCATTTGGATTATTTCTTAGGTTTTGCATGTCTTAGTGTCGAAATAATCGCTACTCCACATTTGTCTCATTTAGGCACACAATTAGTACTTACACATAAGTTTAGTTCATTCTTAAACTTAGAAAAAAAACCCTCTTGACAAGAAAAATTCTTTGTGCATCATATCTTGTTACTATTCTATATATGTTCATTTTTTTGGTTCTTAATTTATATATAAGTATATGCTAAAATTATGTGAAATAGTTTTGTCCTACATCTTGTCATATATATAGAATGTTGAATGCTTAAATGCTATGTGCTAAAAACCTTAATTGCCATAAAGGATGGACTTGCTGCAAACTAACCACCAAAACAGAAACCCTCACAAAATTTTGAGAAAAATTGAATTTTGGGAAATCTGGGAAATCCCAGTAGGTGGCCCCCTTAACTCATAAAGGGCGGCCCCCTTAATTTTAAGGGGACCGGCCTAGGAAAACATGGGAAAACAATAATTTTCTTTTCTTTTTAACCAAACACCCTCTAGACTTAGCTACTGTTTCTCTAAATTCACAAACAGTTCTTGAATTTAATCCTTTGAATGTTCATTTGTCCTAATTTAAACCTTTCTTCCACTATAAATACATCCTCATTCATCATCATCACAATCATCCCCACTAATGACATCTCCTAACAAACCCACATCTAAACCATCAAGGGTTGCCAAAATGAGTGTGAAACCTATTTGGAGAAAGAAACCAAACCTTTGCAACACATCAAATGTGCTCAATACAAACTTCACCAAATACCAAAACCACTCACTCTCATCATGAACCATTCATGGAAACAATCATTGCCTAATCAACCTTACCAAATCCTTAATTAAGGACACTCCCACATCTCACAGTTGTATCACATCCTCCACATCCCATCTTAACCATCAATCTCACATATTGGCTCACACTCATGCTCCACCTCAAAGTAACAACCAATCAAAACACAAACCAACTCTCAATCTCAACGTATAAGAAAGCCAACTCTTAGGCCTTGCATCCCTCACTCAACAATAAAACTAACATTTCCCTCATCACTTACTCCTACAAACTTATATACACCTTAACGTCAACCAAGTTGAAACTATGTTGGGTATGTTGCCTCTTATTGATCTTCACCCAAAAAACAATACGTACTTTAAGTGAGGATTTCAAATAGGATTGAATTCCTCCTCAACTCGACCTCACCACCACCTAGAGGTCAAGAGATTTACCCTTCCACATACCGCCTTACTCCAAATCTTCCAACCTACTAATGCGTAATTATCGCCTTCAATTAGCGTTAATTCCTTTTGTATAGGAAGCAAGTCAAAATCCTTCTATGCTATGTAGGACTTTTCTTTATGTATTAATTTGCTTCTAAAGCTATTTGTTTTTTATTTATGTATGTTGTGGTTAATTCACACACATTGTCTTATTTGAGATAACCAACACTTAGTAAACTTAGTAAAATATAACATTGCTACAGAAGTGTGAAATGAACTACTTCAACTAGTATATTACATTTTTTTAATACTACATGATAGAAACTTCTGTAGCATGTAATAATGATAGTTATCCCCCCACTTGAGATAAGCAGTATCGAAAGTAATATTGATAACTAGGGGTCTTCAATGATTGAAATGATAGGTCTTCTACGAAAGTTAAATTCTCGAACCCATCCACCCGAACCATGGACTTCAAGTGGCCAAAAACTCCTTAATGATGTGTTGACAAAATATAATGCCTAAAAACATTATTAATATTTTTTACGTCTTTACGTTTTGATAATCACAAAATATAAAAACGTTCAATGTAAAATTAAACGTAAACAAGTAATTAGTAGTAAATTCTCATTTCGATAATTATATTACTTAAAGGTATGAATAAATAAATGCTTAATGCATTTTATGATCAAATAAAATTTTATTCAACTTCAAACTTTTATAAAATGTTGTAAACATTTTTATAAACATTACAAAATATTTTCTACAATTAAAAGAAATGTTTTATTCAAAATAAACATTTTGAAATTTAAAATTTTGGACCTAAAACGGCTAAAAAAGTTCCAAAAAATTACCCTTACACAAAAGACAAACTGGGGAGGCCCTAGTCTAGGGTGGCCCCTTTAAATACACGGGCGGCCCCCTTAATTTTAATTGGACCACCCACCTATTTAAGGGGACCGCCCCTAGGTAGACTCTTCCACAGTTTGTCCTATAAATACTGGATTTTTTCCTACTATTTTCTCACCTTTTGCACTCATTCTTTCTGCCTAAAACAACCCACATATCCTCTCTAAAATCCTTTGATCATTTAATCATAAAGCTTTGTTTTCAAGTGATCCAAGCTTAATTCCTCAAGTGCAAGAGAAGAATACTTCCATCATCAAGTGAAGAAGTATTACACCTTTGTGTGTTGTTGCAATCTTATTGCATTCATATCATAACTTGTAAATCTTTTGTAAATCTTGTAAAGTTGTGTAGTTGCTAGATCTTGGCGATCTTTGTAAGTATAGTTAGATCGTGGTGATCTTACCAAGTAGTGCTAGATAGTTATGATATAAGTAGTGTTGTGAAGAAGTCTTGAAGTTGTGAAGAAGTCGTGAAGTTGTGAAGTCGTGAACAAGTCATGAAGTTGTGTTGTGATAGATTGGTTCTAGCTAAGATTAGAACTCAACATTTAGCTTTGTGTCGTAAATCGGTGTAAGCAACGTTGTGTACGGTTTTCTCCGCCATAAGGGAGCTTGTTGACATAGTGAAGAAAACTCTCGAGTTAGGTGCTCGGGGAGTGGAGTAGGGCGAAGAGGTGCTTCGTTGCCGAACCACTATAAATCCTCGCGTTGTGGTTTGATTGTTCTTACTCTTATCTCTTGTCTTGCATTACTTTCTCATACTATCTTATTAATTGTTTAGATAGGTATATTGTTTATATTGTGCAAGTATTGAATTCACATAAAGTCGAATCTAGAATTTTTACAAACACTTTAAAACCTTAAATTAAAAAGCGGTAAACTATTCAACCCCCCTTCTAGTTTTCCACACACCAGTTAGTTAACCTCCCATTTAAATCCTTTTCCACTCTCATCTTTAGAGTGATGATCCACTAGAACAATCCGTAGAGCCAATCCTTTAGGACTTACACCAACTATTTGTTTCGTTACACCATTACACCTTAACCTACCCTGTTAGATTAAGTTTAATTTATAGTTGCTAGTTGCTTAAAGTGTAAAGTTTGTATTTCCTGAGTCTTGTGTCATTTTCTATCTTTGGTGCGGTTGGAAATTTGCACATTGCAAATGGGAATGCATATTAGTAGTCAAAACTCATGTGATTTTACTACCATTACAATTATTGATGAAACCGAAGAACGGAGAACTACCAAAGGAATTATCCAGAATTATTATGATCGTGAAGATGGTGAAACTACACCGAGATTTGAAGTATAGTTAGCAAAAAAATTGAAAAAATGAGAAAAACACAAAAAGAGAAAGAAACAAAGTTTGAAGATAATCGTTTCGCAACTACCGAAGGAATTACACAAAGGACTGATTATTCGTTGATATATCAAAAAAATCAACGATGTAGAGTATTATATAAAGTGGAAGATATCACCACTTGCCTTGTAGAGTATGTAAAGTTTTAGGATGATTGGGAAGTTGACCATTACGGGAAAGCCAACTTAGGTTGTTGTTTTTGATCGATGATCAAGACATTGTAAATAGTTGTGTCTTTGTCAGGGTAA
>BQNB010046759.1:0-43518 GCA_026074375.1 Tanacetum coccineum
AAGTGGACCGAAACTATGTTTTTGGACCAAAACCAAACCTTTTTTTTTAATTTTGGACCAAAAGTGAAATCGCACCAAACCACAAGGACCAAAAATGTACTTAACTCAATAATATATTAACCTGAAAAATGCTGATTGTCACATTACATTAGGCAAAAATTATATGCAAACACAAATATTTGTTAAGTTATAAGAAAAAACGTGTATAAAAAAACTAATCTTTCTATAGTTTGTGTAAATTTTATATACAAGTTTAATTTAATTGTATACATTTTCATCAGATCAAACATTTTATATATAAACTTAATTAGTATATAATATTTACACAAATCATGTTTGCTATTTTGTTTGTATGGAATTAATCGTGTTAACTTATTGAGGTTATACAAACCTTGATTAAAAACCAAAACCTAATATTATTGAAGTTGTGGTTGGTCTATACTTATTACGTAATTTGTTCTCACACGGTCATTTGTAGTTGGTAATTTTGTGTCTTATTTCTTAAAATGTAATAAATCTATTAATATGTGATGATGATTATCTATGAGCATAAGCACAACAAATGTCGTCTACAAAGATGTGTTAGAATTAGTAGTAAGGTTTATTAGGCCCATTAGTTAACCTAGCTTAGCCTTCCAGCTAAGTAAGGCCTATTTATGCTCCTGTAATTTTAGTCTTTCATAATCAAGTCAATACAATGTAATCTTTTGGTTCATTATCGCTTCCCAACTCTGTTTACATGGTATCAGAGCTTGTTTTAATTAATTGATCCAAGCTCCGATACCATGTAAACAGAGTTGGGAAGAGATAATAAACCAAAAGATTACATTGTATTGACTTGATTATGAAAGACTAAAATTACAGGAGTATAAATAGGCCTAGTTTTGCCTTCAAGCTAAGCAAGGCCTATTTATACTCTTGTAATTTTAGTCTTTCAAAATCAAGTCAATACAGTGTAATCTTTTGGTTCATTATCGCTTCCCAACTCTGTTTACATGGTATCGAAGCTTGGATCAATTAATTAAAATTAGGGTTTTGATTTTACTTTTGAAGAAGGTACCTTGTGATACCTAATTAGTTTAAAGAGCACCCTGTTAGAGTGCGTTTTAGATCGCACCTCTCATATAATCAAACTCACTTAATTCCAAATTGTAAAATCCCTAAATCTCGTCGCCGGAAACCCACCCACATGCCACCGCCTTTCCTCACACGTTGGCGTGTGAATTAAGATCCAGATCTAGGGTTTTAGCTGGAGATATTTTCCAGATCCCTTTTTGTTGTGATTCCAACCAGAACCACGGTAAGATCCATCCCGTTGGATCTGTCAAATCTTTTTTGTTTCAATTTTATTAGGGTTCTTTGGTTTTGATTTATGATTTGAAGGATGGTATTGGCTATTACCGTTAATTCTTAATTTCGTGGGTTATTTTCAGTAAATAGTTATGAGGGTTCTGGTGATTTTGGTTATGAATAATTTTGAGGTTGGATATTGTGATTAGTTGAGACCTGACTAGTTCAGGTTGCTTCGTTACTTCATGTGAGTTAAGACCTGGCGAGTTCCAGGTTGCTTCGTCTTTTGGAACCTGTGGTTAGTTGAGACCCGAACATTTATGTTCTGGTTGCTTCATTTTATGGTTTGTTGAGACCGGAGCATGTCTGTTCCGGTTGCTTCGTTTTATGGTTAGCTGAGACCTGTCAAGACAGGTTGCTTCGTCATTTGGAAATTCTGATTAGCTGAGACCCGAACATGTCTGTTCTGATTGCTTCGTCTTATGGTCAGTTGAGACCCGAACATGTCTGTTTCGGTTGCTTCATTTTATGGTTAGCTGAGACCTGTCAAGATAGGTTGCTTCGTCATTTGGAAATTCTGGTTAGTTGAGACCCGAACATTTCTGTTTCGGTTGCTTCATTTTATGGTTAGTTAAGACCCGGACATGTTTGTTTCGGTTGCTTCGTTTTATGGTTAGTTAAGACCCGGACATGTCTGTTTTGGTTGCTTCGTTTTATGGTTAGCTGAGACCTGTCAAGACATGTTGCTTCATAATTTGTAAATTCTGTTTAGTTGAGACCCGAACATTTTTGTTCCGGTTGCTTCATTTTATGGTTAGTTGAGACCCGAACATTTCTGTTTTGGTTGCTTCGTTTTATGGTTAGCTAAGACCTGTCAAGACAGGTTGCTTCGTCATCTGGAAATTCTGGTTAGTTGAGACCCGAACATTTCTGTTCCAGTTGCTTTGTTTTTTGGTTAGTTGAGACCTGTTCCGACACAGTTGTTTTAGGTTGCTTTGTTTTATGATCTATTGAGACCTGTTTTCTTCAGGTTGCTTTGTATTTTAGTAAATTGAGATCTTTTCTTCAGGTTACTTCGTATTTTAGTTCGGTCCCAAGCGAGATCAATTAGTTTTGCTTTTGTTGAAGATTTGGATTATTTCTTCGTGGGAGACGTTTGTTTATCGTTTTTTTTGGTTTTATATTTGTAACAAGCTGGGTATGATCAATATCTATGCTCCAGCTTGAGGGGGGATGTTAGAATTAGTAGTAAGGTTTATTAGGCCCATTAGTTAACCTAGCTTAGCCTTCAAGCTAAGTAAGGCCTATTTATACTCCTGTAATTTTAGTCTTTCATAATCAAATCAATACTATGTAGTCTTTTGGTTCATTAACGCTTCCCAACTTTGTTTACAAGATGAATCACTACAACAATATAAGCGTTTAGGGTCGACAATTTCGACCCAAAACTACAAAGTTTGTCGACCCAAAGCACTTAGGGTCGACAATTTCGACCCTAAGAAATCGATCCAAAATTCTCGACCCAAAAATCTTTGGGTCGACTCAACCCTTTGAAAGTTGGGTCGACAAGGGGGGACCACAACATTTCAACCAAAAAGTTTGACTAACCTTAGGGTCGACACTCCTTTGTTTCTTTGGGTCGACATTGTCGACCCTACTCTTTTTAATTTATTAAAATCATTTTAATATAAAAAAACACTTAATATTTAAATACTTAGGGTCGACATATACCTTGCAACTTTGGGTCGACATTGTCGACCCTAAGCTTTTACTGGATTATATCCCCAAGTTTAGGGTCGACATTGTCGACCCTAAGATTGAGATTAGGGTCGACAATGTCGACCCTAAGGTGTTCCTGGGCAATAATAAAAAACTGGACGCATGTCCAGTTTTCCAGATTTTTTCCGGAAAAAATCTAAATTTCAACAAATCCAGAATTCGGCAAATCCACAATACGATACAATAACAAATCACTAAACGTTACAATACCACAAATCCACAATACGATAAATTACCAAACGTTACAATACAATTCAACAAATCCACTTTTACAATACTACTAAACGTCACAATTCCATTCAACAAAATCCACGCCACGATAAAATACTAAATCCATGTTTCACAAACGTAACAAGTCTAAAAGTTATTACACATACTAAGATACTACATAAAAACGCCTACTCGTCCTCGTCCGAATAGTCATCATCACCATCCGTATGTTGCTCGGCCTCCTCCTCCTCCCCTGATGAGGACTCGTTATTGTTTTCACGAGCCAAATCTTGAGCCAATTGTTCACAGTTCCGCAAATCGTTCATATGGGGATTCGTTTGAAGGATGTAGCGGGGACGTTCGGCTTGAGAATTAGAACTAGAGGCGACACAATGAGTGGAGTTGAGAACGGGACGATAACAGTTGTTGAAGTTATTATTGGTGACGGGAGTGATAGGAAATGGGCCGGTATAGGGAGGTTGGAGTGGTTGGAGTGGGCCGGTATAGGGAGGTTGGAGTGGGCCGGTATAAGGAGGTTGGAGTGGTTGATTAAAGGGAAAGGGAGGTTGGAGTAAGTGAGCCCAATTAGGGGTGAGTTGGGGCATAGGACCGGGTGGGGGTGGGGGTACAAGACTAAAAGTAGGAGGGTTAAATGGACGAGCACTATTTGGTGAGTTGTAGTGCATAAAAAACTGACCTAGGGCGGCATTAATCGCCTCAGAATTTTGTTGCGCCACATTAGCCCGTTGGTCCGCCGCGTCAGCCTTTAACGAAGCCAAATAAGCCCGTGCCTGCGCCTCCTCAGCTTGCTTCCTGTGTAACTCTTTCTCTTGCTCTTGTTGCCTGTTTTCTTTTTTTTTTTTTGTTTTTTCTTTTTTTTTTCCCCCCCCCAATTTATTATTTCTTGCTGATCATCTGCATGATTGATCCCGAGTTCATAATATCTCAAATGAACGATTTGCGCGCTGCGAGAGTTGAGCCACACCACGGTATCTTCCTTGCCCATTCGACATATTCTGGCGGTTGTCACTCGGAACGATTTCATCCAATATTTCTTGATCGGTCTTGAACGGGATGAGGCCGGCTTTAATATTATCTTTCATGGCCTTCATATCCAAATGTGAAAGAAAAAGGAAAAGAAAAAAAGGTTAAAAACAAATAAAATAAGTTATTAAAGCATGTAAAGAGTTAAATTACTTACATATCTCTGCTCGTTTTCTGTGGTTTTAAATTGGCCAGTCTTCTTATTTGAGTGCCCCTTCCTCCACGTTTCAATGAGGTCCTCGTAATACCCTTTGTCGACTTTCTATACAATATCAAATAAATTAATAACGAGCTATAAATAAACAATATAAACACCTTTAAAATATCACAAAAATTATAAAGAGTCTTACATATTCATTCCTTCCTTGCGCGAATGATTTTTTTCCTTGATGGGTTATTATCGTGTTTTTTGCTCAGTTAGCGGCATTCTGCAAACTTCTCGACACCCGATCCGGTTGGGACCACCAGTCAACCAACTCATTCCAATCATCTTGGGTTCTCTCGCCCCACACTTTCGGCGGCGGCGGATGATTCTTTGCCTCGTCGGGCGACGTATGTTTTGCATAATGGTCAGCCTTGATCCTGTTCTTAATTTTGCGCCAAAGTAGCCTCAATTTAAGTTCCAACCTAAGCCTTACCCTTTCCCCCACCGTATATACATTTCTGTCAACCACCACTTTGTCCTATTTATTGTACCATTTCACGAGGTTGAAACAGCTCTACATATAAACATATGCATTTAAATAAACAAACAATTTAAACATAACACGCATACTAAACGTCGATAACAATAAGAATAGAAGTAAAATAAACAATTAATACCTCAAGTGTAGGATAAATATGCGCCTTATAGGCCTCTGGAATTTCTTCCCACTCGCAATCAAGGGGAAGTGGCAGGACTGTTTCCCCCATAAGACTATTCAACATGCTTGAAAATTGCCTAAAGGATGGAAGGTACCAAGATCCTTGTAATCAAAGCCAATCTTCAAAGGTTGTTCATTATTTTCTCTAAACGCCTTCCTTAAGGACCGATTTCTCGTCTCAAGACGTAGCATCGAACCTACAAAGATAAGTTATTGAGTAGTGAAAATTCAAGTAAAAGAAATTAAAAAAAATCAATGTTATAAAATAAAAATAAAAAAATCACAATTTCTTACTTTGGCACTGGGCCAATACGGGCCGTGTGGGCCGTCTGGGTGGACTACCACCAACATCCCCACCGTGTGATCAAGGAGCTACACACGCCATCTGTAAAATAACAAGTACAAGAACACACATCTTCGTGGACCAATTAATGCTAATACACAAATTCATATAAATATACACATTTTAACATATAAAAACAATTCCACTCAAATAAAAATTACACATTTAAACATATAAAAACAATTCCATTCAAATAAAAATTACACATTTAAACATATAAAAACAATTCCATTCAAAGAAAAATTACACATTTAAGCATATAATAATTGTTTCATTCAAACTACAACTTAAGATCAATTGTCATCGTCAGAATCATCGCTAGATAAAACTTCTTCAACATTAGTACTAGGGTTCACTTCATCATCATCAGACACTACAACATCATCATCATCATCAAGGACATGTGCAACATCATCATCTTCAGCATTGCCTTCATTAGCATTAGCATTGTCATCATTAACTGGTGGGGCGTCCACTTCTGTCGATTGAGCATTTATACTCAAATCCGTATGCTCCAAACAAGTCAAACCAACAGACAGTGTAACATGTGATGAACTGCTACCATGTATAACATCTTGATCGGACTCTGCCACGTCTCGATGATAAACATGTTCGACGACCTTCCAACCACGTGGTTGTCTAGCAAGGTCTTCAAGGTAGAATACTTGTGTTACTTGTGTCGCAAGAATGTATTGGTTATTTTTGTGAAATTCCCTATCAGTCAAAATATGTTGTATGCCATGTTCAATGTAAGAACGCCTGTTGCGTGTCGTAAGGTTCTTAGGGTTAATGGTGTCAAACCATTTACATCGAAACAAGACAACCTTACGGTTGCCGATATAAGTGAGCTCCAGAATTTCTTCGAGTTGACCATAATACATCTCGCCATCAAGCCCTAGTGTTGAAACTCCGCTGCATTGAGTGGTATGAAGTATATCGCGTTCATGTACCACAAACTTCACACCGTTAACTATGCAAGCGGGGTATGTACATGTACTAATAGGTCCACATGCCAAAGAGAATAACTCTTCACTACAGCCGTCGTTCACTTTTTTTTCACGAATCTACGAAAGAGATGAAAACAGATTTAGATGAGCAAATAACTCCAAGGTAATATATCTAATGTATTTACCTTGTGATTAAACCACGCGGGAAAATTCGTTTCCACGTTATCAGGCGATTTTCTGCAAAAAGTTCATGATATTAGGATAAGTCATCGAGAAAGAAGATTTTTCAAAATAAAAAAAGGAAGAAACATACTCTCTGTAAGCCAAGATGTCTGCGTCGACTTCAGGACTGTTGTTAAGTACAAACCATACAACTGCCTGCCTAACATCTGTAGTCAGCCGAGTTGCTTTCATTCTACCCGTCAGTTTGCATGCGGACCGGAACACCTGGAATTTATTTGGTTCTTCTTCAGGCAAACCGTCGTCATTTCTGCCAAGACGATTAAATCTCGTCTCGACATCATCCTTAAGATAACGCGAACAAAAAGTTAATGCTTCTTCTGCAACATAACCCTCCGCAATAGAACCTTCAGGTTTTGCTTTATTTCGGACATAATTCTTTAGCTTCTTCATGTATCTTTCAAATGGAAACATCCACCTGTAGCGAATAGGGCCACCTAGAATAGCCTCATCGGGTAAATGTATAGCCACGTGAATCATTATGTCAAAAAAAGCAGGAGGAAAAATTTGCTCTAACTCAATCAAGATACTGATCGATTGTTTTTTAGCTTCTGACATGTCCTGCTGCATCAAAGTTCGAGCACAAAGCTGCTTAAAGAATAAGCAAAACTCGATTATAGGAGCTGCAATGCTTTTGGGCAAGTATTGTTGTACTCCATAAGGAAGTAACCGATGCATCATTATATGACAGTCATGAGATTTCATGCCCGTTATATTGTTATCATCAGCCGTCACTTTTTGCTTGAAGTTGGATCCAAACCCATCAGGTAGTCTAACTCCTTTGATGAATTTACAAAAACGTTTTCTGCCTTCTGTGGTGAAAGAGTACTTTGGATGAGGCTTCTCCAACTTCCCGTTTGGTTTTTTAACTAACCACAACTCCTTTCGAACTTTCAAAGTTTCCAAGTCTTGCCTTGCCTTTACCGTGTCTTTGGTTTTGTCGTTCTGTAACAAGGTATTCAGTAAAGCCTCAAGCGCGTTCTTTTCGATGTGCATGACATCGAGATTGTGTTTTAGTTTTAGAAAGGGCCAATACTCAAGATCCCAAAAGATAGAACGCTTACTCCAATTCAATTCAATTTCTCGATTAGGTTTAGGGTTCTTTTTAGCAATATCTGGATGTTTCCCCGGGCGACGTTTTAAGACTTTACTAATTTGTAACTGGATCTCCAATTCGGAAAACTTTCTAGGTTTAGGTGTCGGTTCTTTTGAACCATAGTATTCCTTAAATTTACTCCTTTGTGGATGTCGTGTCCTTAAAAATCTTCTATGACCAACATAAGCGATTTTGTTCTTGACAGCCATCGATGGAGTGTCCACGTTACAAGTGGGGCATGCGTAGTAGCCTTGCCCACTCCACCCAGACAAACTACTTCGAGCTGGGAAATCATTGATGGTCCATAAGAGCGCCGCTTTCATTTGGAAATGAGTACCCGTAGCAGCGTCTTTCGTCCAGACTCCTTTCCATAATTCTTGGAGTTCTTTAATCAAAGGCTGCAAGTAAACATCAATGTCCTTTGCAGGTGATTTAGGGCCGGGAATTAACATCGTCAACATTAAAGAAGTTTCTTTCATACACATCCACGGTGGTGTGTTGTATGTTGTCAATATGACCGGCCACATGCTGTAATTTTGACTCATCATGCCAAAAGGATTAAAACCATCAGCAGCCAACCCTAATCGAACGTTTCTAGGGTCACCAGAGAACTCAGGTTTCATCATGTCAAAATATTTCCATGCTTTACCGTCACACGGGTGATTCATCTTACCGTTTTCGACCCTAAATTGTTTTATTTATTTATAAATTGGTTTCACATTTATATATACAATTTAAATACATTTAATACATTAAATAATATATAAAGTTATATATAAAATTTAGGGTCGACATTGTCGACCCTAAATGTCGACCCAAACTTGTTTTGTTGACTTTATCAATTTCGTTGAAAATGGTGGGCCCTCTGTGTAATTTAGGGTCGACTATGTCAACCCTAATTTTTTCTCGACCCAAACCTCATTTTTGTTGTAGTGATTGTATCATTGTTATGAGAAATGCAAGACACAAATTATATCTCTAAACCCTTTCTTACAATTAGCTCTTAGGACGTGTGAAGGGCTTATTGAGGTTTATCAATTGATCAAATGGTTGTGCATTCAAGTCCTGCTTAAGATGTGTGAGACAGATTTGTGGTGTATATATTGTGAGATGCCGTTCTAAAAAAATGATAGGCAACTCTCTTGCGAAATTATACAATGCTTTTTAAAACAAGATTTAGGTCTGACATTGGCTTGTATTTAAATCTTGGTCATGAGTGTGGTAGTAAGTTGTATTGGAAAGAAATCACATTGAAGTAGGTTATTGTTTAGGTCAGATTTGTATAGATTGTCTTGAAAGAAACAAACTATTGAGCTATTGTTCTTTGCTAAAAACAAGCATGATTGGCCGCGTGTTGTTACGAAGCAGTTTTTTTTAAATTTATTTTGTGCGGGTTTATTTGTTCGGTTTCATGTTTAATAGTTTTTTTTAATATGGGCTTATGTGTTGGGCCTCATGTCACGGGTATTTTTTAATCTGAATAAATCAGTACTTCTGTAATTTTTTGGCCTGATGTAGCAGGTGTAGAAATGCGACGTCTTTTCCAACTAGGGGTGTTGATCGGTTCGGTTATCGGGTTATTCGGTTCGGTTAGTTCGGTTAAAATTTTTTTTGGGTCAACCCGAAAACCGAATTTGAATTTGGTTTGGTTTTTGGGTTGACCCGAATAACCCGAATTACACTATTTATTTAAAAAAAAGGAAAAAATACATAGATATTTAGCAAAAAAGATTATTTCAAAAATAAGGAGTATTTTTTTATATTAGGATAAAAATTTATTGGATAAAAATTTATTGATTTTTTTATATATATAAATATATAAAAAATATATATATATTTATATAAAATTCGGTTTTCGGTTCGGTTCTCGGTTCAGATTGCCAAACCCATATCTAACCCGAGAACCAAATTCGTAGTTCGGTTCGGTTTTGACAAATTCGGTTAGGTTATTTTTGGCTCGGTTCGGTTTCGGTTTATTCGGATTTTTCGGTTTTTCTACTCACCCCTATTTCCAACGGCTATGAGCATATGTATATACTCCATAATGCCAGGTAGTCGTGCGCAAACCGGTTAACCAGATCGGTTTGGTTTGGGTCAAACATGAACCAGTTTCGGTTAACAAGGAGGAAAACCCAGTTTGGCATAAACCCAAACCGGTTTGGCATAAACCCAAACCGGTTTGCCGGTTTTAGTCGATATGTTATGGTTATACGTTAGACGTTCAACGGACGAGTCGATATGTTATGGTTATATGTTAGAGGGTTCAACGACGAGACGATATGTATGGTATAAGTTTAGAGGTTCAACAAGACGGTCGATATGTTTATGGTTACATGTTAGAGGTTCAACGACGAGTCGATATGTTATGGTTATCACGTTTAGAACGTTTCAACGAACGAAAGTCGATAGTATGGGTTATACGTAAGAGGTTTCAACGGACGAGACTGATATGTAATGGTTATATGTTAGGAGGTTCAACGGACGAGTCGATATGTTATGGTTATACGTATAGACGTTTCAGGACTAGCCGATAGTTATGGTTATATGTTAGAGGTTCAACGGACGAGAAGATAATGTTATGGTTATAGATGTTAGGAGGTTTCAACAGACGAGTCGATATGTTAATGGTTATAGGTTAGAGTTCGAAGCTGACAGTCGATATGTTAGAGGTTATACGTTAGACGTTCAAACGGACTGAGTCCGATATGTTATGGTTATACGTTAGAGGTTCAACGGACGAGACGATATGTTATGGTTATATGTTAGAGGTTCACGGACGAGTCGATAAGTTATAGTTACATGTTAGAGGTTCAACGGACGAGTCATATGATTTATGGTTATACGCTTAGACGTATCAACGGACGAGACGATATGTTATGGTTATATGTTAGAGGGTTCAACGACGAGTCGATATGTTATGGTTTACATGTTAGAGTTCAACGGACGAGTCGATATTTATGGTTTATACGTAGACGTTCAACGGAAACGATCCGATATGTTATGGTTATACGTTAGACGTTCAACGGACGAGACGATATGTTATGGTTATATGTTAGAGTTCAACGGACGAGTCGATATGTTATGGTTATACGTTAGACGTTCAACGGACGAGACGATATGTTATGGGTATATGTTTATAGTTCCAACGGACGAGACGATATGTGATGGTTATATGTTAGAGTTCAACGACGATCGATATGTTATGGTTACATGTTGAGAAGGTTCAACGGAACAAGTCGATATGGTATTGGTTATACGTTAGATGTTCAACGGACGGAGTCGATATGTTTATGGTTGTATACGTAAGAGTTCAACTGAAAACGATATGTTATGGGTATATGTTAGAAGGTTCAACGACGAGTTCGTATGTTCTGGTACATGTTTGAGGTTCACGGACGAGTCGATATTTATAGGTTATAGCGTTAGACGTTCAATGGACGAGACGATATGTTATGGTTATATGTTAAAGGTTCAAGGACGAGTCGATATGTTTTATGGTTACATTGTTAGAGGTTCAACGACGAGTCGATATGTTATGGTTATACGTTAGACGTTCAACGGACGAGTCGATATGTTATGGTTATACGTTAGAGGTTCAACGGACGAGACGATATGTTATGGTTATATGTTAGAGGTTCAACGGACGAGTCGATATGTTATGGTTATACGTTAGACGTTCAACGGACGAGACGATATGTTATGGTTATATGTTAGAGGTTCAACGGACGAGACGATATGTTATGGTTATATGTTAGAGGTTCAACGGACGAGTCGATATGTTATGGTTACATGTTAGAGGTTCAACGGACGAGTCGATATGTTATGGTTATACGTTAGACGTTCAACGGACGAGTCGATATGTTATGGTTATACGTTAGAGGTTCAACGGACGAGACGATATGTTATGGTTATATGTTAGAGGTTCAACGGACGAGTCGATATGTTATGGTTATACGTTAGACGTTCAACGGACGAGACGATATGTTATGGTTATATGTTAGAGGTTCAACGGACGAGACGATATGTTATGGTTATATGTTAGAGGTTCAACGGACGAGTCGATATGTTATGGTTACATGTTAGAGGTTCAACGGACGAGTCGATATGTTATGGTTACATTAGCGGTTCAACGTATCACCCGCCAAAAACTCCCTCCAGAAGCCAAAATACCGCGCGCATTTTGCACTCCTTCCTCCCGCCCAAAACACCCGCCAAATACTCACGCCAAAAACACCCGCCAAAAACACCCTCCAAAAACACCCTCTAAATACTCCCGCCAAGCATTCTTCTTTACCATTAAAACAGATAGTATCTTATCCTCCCAAGCACACACACACTCTTATCCTCACAACCACCACCACATTCACCACCACCTCGATCAACTGTCACCAGATGGAGCGATCTAATCAAACTTGGTTGTGCAAGTGTAAAAACGGAAATGTGGTGTTGCGAACATCATAGCAAGAGATCGACAGCATGGTCACGCTACTACGCATGACCTAATTTCAAAGGTGAATCTACAAAGCGAAAACTATTTATGTAATATAAAATAGTTAGCTTGTCAAAATGACTTTTCTTATGATTTCCTTACTACGTAACAGCCAGGAACTACAGAGAGAGGATGTGGCTACTTTATGTGGATGGATGCTTCTCCTGGACCGTCAACACCTCAAAGTCATTCTTCAGGAACTTCTTCACGTCCAAGTCATTCTCCGGGAACTTCTTCACGACCAAGTCATTCTCCACGATCTGCACAGAATCTCGGAATGGCAGAGTGCTCAAATTGTAAGTTCTTGGCTGAAAGAATAAAGACACTAGAGGCAAGGATAAGTGTACTAGAGGGACAACTAGAGATGGCAAGGCATCCCGAGAACCACACACTAGAGTCAGCAGGAATACTTCACGAGATCTACCAAGGGATGAGAAACCTTAATATGGAGTAGTTTTTCATTAAGATAAATCATTTTAGCATTTGGAATGTAGGAAAACTTAATATGCTTTAATGTTTGAGATGGGAAAACTTAGTATATAACTTTGATATTATAATAATAAACGTTAATCGATTAGGAATCATTCCGTGTATATAACTTTTTATAAAAAATATAAATTGGTTCGTTTCGGCCGGGTCGGTCCGGTTCCCCGTTTCGTATATAATTATTATATAAAATGATTTTTTATAAAATATATAAAACTTTTTTTATAAAATATATAACTTTTTATAAAAAATATAAATTGGTTCGTTTCGGCCGGGTCGGTCCGGTTCCTCGTTTCGTATACAATTATTGTATAAAATGATTTTTTATAAAATATATAACTTTTTAAAAAAAATATAAATTGTCGGTCCGGTTCCCCGTTTCGTATATAATTATTATATAAAATGATTTTTTATAAAATATATAAAACTTTTTTTATAAAATATATAACTTTTTATAAAAAATATAAATTGGTTCGTTTCGGCCGGGTCGGTCCGGTTCCCTATTCGTATATAATTATTATATAAAATGATTTTTTATAAAATAATAAACTTTTTTTATAAAAATATATAACTTTTATATAAAAAAAAATAAATTGGTTCGTTTCGGCCGGGTCGGTCCGGTTCCTCGTTTCGTATATAATTATTATATAAAATGATTTTTTATAAAATATATAATAACTTTTTTATAAAATATATAACTTTTTATAAAAAATATAAATTGTTCGTTTCGCCGGGTCGTCCCCGTTCCTCGTTTCGTATACAATTTATTGTATAAAAGATTTTTTATAAAATATATACAGCTAATATAGAATTTTGGAAAGTGACAACGTATTTCGTCACTATTGGACGTTAGGGTTCCGTTAGTCTCCCGTTAGGTTCACCCAAATTATGACGCATTTTTTCGTCACTAATTCCATCAAATAATGACAATTTTAGCCACTTTTGTGATGAAATTAAGTGAAGAAATGAGTTGTCACACACCCTTAAGTGACGACTTTAGTTCGTCATTAATTTAGTGTCAAATTTAATTTTGTCACTAAAAAATTTGTGACGGAGTTATTGTGATGACAAGTGACGACGTCGATTTTCGTCATTAAACTGGTTAAGTGACGAATTTTCCTCTAATAGTGACGATTTTCCATTCGTCATTTAAGCCATTTTTTCTTGTAGTGTATTCTGAGATAGCCAAACTCGATGTACCTGTGGGTTTAAAAAAATTGTTGCAGATAGTTAGGCATATATGGAAAAAAAACAACAAAAATTGTGTTGCATCTATTTTTATTGTAGATCAATGAGTATGGATACTTATGTTTGTTACCTTTCTCTTTTGGAGTGGGTTCTGTTTTTCCCTTTGGTTCGTAACTTGGGTTGGTCTTTCAACATTTGCTTAATATAAGCAGGTGGGTCTCCTTCACGCGGCATGACAATTTTCCCACCTCCACAACATTTATTATATAGTGGAGCTCGAGCATTACAGTATCCTTTCAGCCTTTCACCGTACCAAAACTTGGCCCCGCAATACTGTCATGAGCAGTCATAGTCCCCAATGTCAGCATACATGAAGGATACATCTGTGTACAAAAAACACCGAATCTTCTGTATAGAATAGAAGACAAAAAAATAAAGGCACAAAAAAATTGCTGATAAAACAATAATAACCTATGAATCTACCTGCTGTTACGGCGTCACTGCGTCTTGTAGACTGAGTAGGTGCTCCATGAGCATGCAAATGACGTCTAGCAGAACGGGCCAATGTACAACGGTGCACATTCTGAGAACCTGGTCTATCATCTGTAGGATAGTAACAAAGAGTTTAGTTTCCAGCTTGGAAACCCAAAAATAGAAACAGACAATATACTATATAAACTAAATAACTTTGAACCGGCCAGTTGTCAATATTGTATATAGAAAATGAAAACAAAAGTCACCTTCAGAATGGGTATTTGGTGACATCGTGTTCCTATTCCCCAAATTTTGCTAAAAGCATGGGTCATCTGATAACCGGTTCTTCTTATTGCCCAACTTAGTATTGTTTAAAAGTCTTCTCTTTTTTGTGTCACATGAGATGAAGTTTGAGCTGCATTCAAATAAAGGTTGAAGGTTCACTACTATTTATTGGCTCACTCAAAGTTAGGCACATAATAAAAGAAAATTAATATAACCAAACCTTTATTAGCTGAGAACCCGACATTAGTAATTGCATGATAGTCTTCTTGTATTTTTCAAAACTCCCAAAGGAGCATTCGCCTACGTTAAAAAACTTGTTACAGGAATTCAAAGTAGTCAAACCAAATAAATACCTGGACTGGCGATGCTTCCAGATTGACGGAAAAACCTCTCACAACGATTGGCCCAAAGATCATCAAACTGACCCAAACCACTAATGGCAGGGATCCTTTCGAAACTCTTTCTAACAGATGGCTTGTAAAGTTGTGAGTTTTCAAAATCCATGACTATTTCGTTGTCAACTGCAGCATAATAACAAAGGGTTCAATTCGCGATTCGGAAAGCAGCACAAAAAAATAGTTGTGTAAAGAAAATGAAAAACAAAGTTAACCTTCAGAATGGGTAGTTGGCGAAATCGGGTTCCCATTTCCCACATTTTGTTGAAAGCATGAGCGAGACCTGATAACCGTCCCTTCCTTGTACCCAACGTCCTATTGGTTAAAACTTTTTTTCTTAATTTCCACCAAAGAAGACAGAGCATGAGCTGCATTCAAATTAGGGTTAAAGATGCTCAAACCAAATGAATACCCAAAAACAAACGCAGCATAAATTGTGCAAATACATACCTGGGCTGGCGATGCTTCCAGACTGCCTTAAAGAACTCTCTAAACGATTGTCCGAAAGATCACTAAACTGACCGAAACTACTAATGTCAGGCTTTTGTTGAAACCCTTCTAACAGACGGCTTATAGACTTTCGAGTTTTCAAAATCTATGAATATCTATTTGCCGGCAAAATAAGATCTAGAAGAACAGACGCTAGTGTTTTAACTTGCAGTTATTGAACGCAACTTAGACTTTTCAAAATCCAAAATAAACTGCCTCCTAGAAGTCTGAGTAACCAAACCCGGCCTAATAGAAGTACCACTATAACCATCTAGTGAACCATTATGCAACGAATCTTGCAAATGAGTTGAAGAAAACTAACAGACATAATATGCTGTAAAGGGGGAATGTAGAAACAAAAAAGTATACTATTTCTAAACATGTTAACAGTTTTATGGGCGATTGGTTCAGTGCATATAATCTAGCTGTACAAAATTGGTAATTGATTTGCGTTTAGTGGGTTTAGCTGATATGGGTGTTTTGTTCGGTGGGTTAACAGTTGTATGGGTGTTTGGTTCAGTAGGTCTGTCCGTTATGGGTGTTTGGTTCAGTGGATCTGAACTCCCACGTTTGCTGTCATCAAGATTGATTCGGATCCAAATTGCTAACAATCGCTATTACGATGTTATAATCAATAATGGGGAAGAATGTAACAAAGAACAGTCTCTTATTAAATTAAACCATAAGTAATTTTATAAGATGAGCCCTATTCTCAACAGCCTAAGAGGGTGTTTGGGCTTGCCTATTTATCTACTGATGCTTATGCTTAAAAAAATAATGAGCAACCATATTCAACTCCCGATTAACAGTGAGACCAACCAAAGAAGCTAACAACCATAGCAAGTCAGATAATTAAAATGCATTATGATGCGCATAAATCTTTTAAACAACTTTATTAAAAATGTGTGATATTTTATAATGCAGATTTTGAGATTTTCAACTGCATTATCCTTTAAACAACTTTTTTTAAAATGTAATGTACAAAAATAGAGTGGTACCGTGGAAAGCTAACATGCCCATGAGTATCGTATTGTCACCACGACTGTTACATAGATCTCATCTGTCTAACCCCATGTACTATAAGCAGATTCCATCCCACAAAACCAAAACTCAAATGAAAATCATGGGATATATATATCGAAAAATGATACTTTTAGCTTACTTAGCAGGCTTAGGGGCTTATATGATTTTGAAAAAGTCAATAAGGCAATTCTTTTGTTGACGTAAGCCAATAAGCTGGAGTTGAACCTCCTATAATCAAATGATCGCTTAACCCACATAATATTAAACCCCAAAGATCAAAACACCTATCAACTATGGTAAAAAAACATGTTACAACCTTTATGGCTACTTTATCATAACACACAAAATCATGAAACAAAAAAAAATGTCGAGGCTTACTGTTGGTGTCCGGAGTGAAGACCACAGCGCAAGGTTCGCCGGGAAACCGAAATACATGCCGACAACTTCAATCTTCAGTCCACTGTTGTTGTCTCTTCACCGCCGCCTGTACATTCAAGGTTCGACCCTAAGAACAAGATTATACTCAGTCTCATTCACCATATCTTAAATTGGGCATTTCTTTAATACAACTAATTAGACGACAATATCAAAAGGGTATTATTAAATGAAACAACATACCTACAATTTAAACTGTTGATACCAATCTTTGGCTATATATGAAGATCAATCGCTATTTCTTGAAACTGGAAACTGTGGATATGCTGAACACCATCCATGGTGCTTCAAATCCTCCAAATATGAGCTTCTAACTCGAACTATAACTCATTCAAATGGTGTTATGAATTATGTCCCAGAAACTGACTACATAAGCCATTCGCAGCTTATGTTTTGGGGACATACTTTCACACAACTCGTAATTATTACACACAACATACATGTGCCCTTGCACATTCTTAAACACCATCTAGGTGGCTATAACATGTTGCAAAACCAAGCTTTGAATCAAACTCTAGCCCTTTCAAAATCCTAACCCAAATACGTCCCTCAAAACTGATTTCCATAAACTTTTATCAAATCTTTTTAGCTTATTTAAGCTTAAGTATCTCCCAATATTTCTTTGGGTAGTATCTCCCAATATCTCTTTGGATAGTATCTCTCAATATCTCTTTGAGTAATATCTTCTAATATCTCTTTGGGTAATATCTTTCAATATCTCTTTGGATAGTGACTCCTAGTATATCTTCTGGTAAAGGCTCCTGGTTCTATTAAGTTAAATATGTGATTCATGGTACAAGCTCCCCATGCATGAATTTGAATACTTCTCTTTCCCGTCAAGTACTACACAAGCTTATGAGCCTATTTCACAAGCTCATCTAGCTTGTCATGCACAAGCTCCTTTTGTCTAAAACCTATACTATTTCGAACTCTAAACCCTAATGCCGCGACCGTATTAACCCTAACTATGCACTAATACCATTTCTTAAACCCTAATCATGCATTAAACTATTCCTAAAACCTTAATCACACACTAAACCACTAAACTAACCCTAACCCAAGAACTACAAACCCTAAACCCTAATATTCTCAGCCCTAAACATATTCGTTCAACCTTAAACCATAACTAATCCTATTCTTAAAACCCTAAACATACACTAATTACTTCCTAGACCCTAAACGTTACACACCGTCCCAAAACCCTAAACCTTAGAATCTTATACAAACCTAAGTATAAATTAGAACTATACAAACCTAAGTATATACTTCTAACTACTAATCCGAATGCTAATCACAGCTCTAAGTGCTAACCTAAGCCCCTAAACCAAAACCAAAACACTAAAACCTAATGTTGATTCCATACAAACCCGATACAACCTAAACTTAATTTCCCTCCATTTTACTCATTCAAAACCGCAACTAAGCAAGCTAGCTACTTACACCACCCTTACATCATCCCACATGAACTAGCAAGCACCCACACACCTCCTTATTTTATTCCTTTGCCTGTCTCTCCTAGCAAATCAACGCAGGACGAAACCCACGATAGCCATCTCCTAGCCTCTCCACTATCAATTCTAATACTCCTAGACCTCCAATAACACTCCCTAGACCCCCAACTAGATCATTTAGCCTTGACACAATTCTCCTTCTCCATAATCATCTCCTCCAATTCGTGGTATAAAAAGGGGACAACCCTTCCCCTTTCAATCCACACCATCCCAATTCACTCTATCAGTAATACTCTGTTCTTAAACCCCCAAGAAGGTATCAAGAGAAGTTAGGAGCAAGGAGATAAGAAGAAACCATGGTTGGAAGCCATTTCTAGACGTATTATTTCAAAAACCCCATTTCGACCCACTTTGATCCACACACTCTTGTGTAAGCTTTCATTACTTGTTTCATACTCTCTTTATATTCTTAAATTCATAAAACATCTAGTATATAAGCCTTCTTAACATAAATCTTGCTAAAACTCAAAATCATGATCACATGAAATCATAGAATGTGACTGTGATGAGGTGTTTTCATGCCCATCGAATTCATGATTTCTCTTAACAACTCACGCCCATTTTTGGATATGTAGAACATCATCCATGGTTCTTCAAATCCTCAAAATATGAGCTTCTAACTCAAACTATAACTCATTCAAATGGTGTTATGAATTCTGTCCTAAAAACTAACTACATAAGCCATTCGCAGCTTATGTATTGGGGACATACTTTCACACCATCCAAACTCGTAATTCTTACACACAACATACATGTTCCCTTGCACATTCTTAAACACCATCTAGGTGGCTATAACATGATGCAAAACCAAGCTTTGAATCAAATTCTAGCCATTTCAAAATCATAACCGAAATACGTCCCTCAAAACTGATTTCCATAAACTTTTATCAAATCTTTTTAGCTTAACCTTAGGGTCTGTTTTATAACATTTTAAAACTTAAACCACAGGCACTAAAACATAACTTTTCTAAACTTCAAGGGATTATTTGATAAATACTCAAAGGACTAGTTTTGTAAATATTTATAAATCAAGGGTTTATATTGTAAATTTAATATTCTTAAAAATATAAAATAATATATTTTTATATAAATTATAAAAATATAAATAAATTTATTAAACTTGTTTTTATTGAAACCCGACACATTAATCATTATTAATTAACGATCGACGCATTTTAAATTAAATACGTTTTATATTAAACATAATTTATCGTCAACTAACTTTTGAAGAAACATTAAAATCATATCGTATCACGATACTAGGGAAATTCATGTGAAGGGTTTCATTTGGGTATTTGTTCTGACGAGTTTGATGGGTTTACGATTTAAAGTGCCATGACTCCTCAAACAATACTGTGTGGCCTCTGGGTTATGATTGCCCGAACAGTGATACACTATATCCATAAGTTAATAAATCAAATATGATTAAACATTATGAATATTTGACAATCAAACTAAGACTCGACATATTATCCCAGGTTACGTGACGAAGCTGCTTTCTTTCAATTGATATACTGAATTCCCACATTCAAGTAGATAACATCGTGTTACCATACCGACGCATTTCATTTTACATACTCATTTATTTTATAACAATGTAATTACTTTTCAAAGACTTAGTGAGATTCATAGCCTCACATTTTCAATCTTTTGAACGTTTTATAAACCCGCGAGGGGGATACATGCTATAAAATGACTTATTGGATTTCTAAACATTACATGACTATAACTATTTTCAAAAACCCATAAGGGAGATACATGCTATAAATCATGAATGCAAGTGTTTTCTAAACCAAATGCTATTCTAATATATTATTGCCTAAGTACATGAAAGTATCTCTTAGGATAGTAACTCCTAGTATATCCCTTTGGGTAATATCTCCCAATATTTCTTTGGGTAGTATCTCCCAATATTTCTTTGGGTAGTATCTCCCAATATCTCTTTGGATAGTATCTCTCAATATGCCTTTGGGTAATATCTTTCAATATCTCTTTGGGTAATATCTTCCAATATCTCTTTGGATAGTGACTCCTAGTATATCTTCCGGTAAAGGCTCCCGGTTCTATTAAGTTAAATATGTGATTCATGAGCTTAGATGCAATAATAATATTTTCCATGATAACTGTATGTGTTGCAATTATTACCAATTACGGGTGTATAACAACGTAACCCATTTACCATTAAACTTGCATTCAACTGTTCTCCATGATAATAATGTTTTCCATAATAATTGTGCTCGTGCAATTATTACACTATACCTTGTATTAAACTATTAATCATAAACCTATGAATTTCACTCAACCATTGTGTTGACCCTTTTTAGCATGTTTATCTCAGGTACCATGGCACGGAGTGGCGCAAACTTGAAGATGGCTATAACTTGTTATCATTCACATTTTATGTTTTTGGATTTTAGAAGCTGCCTTAGTAAAACTCTCATTTTAAATGAATGATAACGTATCTTTTAAAAACGTCTCTTTTGAGTCATTTTCTATGATTGAGTCGGTGATTCATGAAGTAATACCCTAGATTAGCTTCCGCTGCTATATTTACCAAAATGGGGGTGTTACAGAGTGGTATCAGAGCTCACGGTTATAGAAAACAAGGATAAAACCTTAACTATAACTACTTTTCTTTTGCCATCAATGTCCTCCGTGCTACTACATTCCCTGAATTGTGAAGACGCCACTACTTTTCCTGAATAGTATGTAAAAATACATAACTATTATACTATTATATAAATAACTTATGTTATTTACTATTGGGTTGTTACAGTCATGTATTCGTCCCCTCACTCTACTATCATCCCATCTGATTCCGATTAAGTCTCTAGTCGTAATTTATTCGTTCAAATATTTCGAGATTTTTATCCAACATGATTGATGCACTAGTAACCCTCTTATAATTCATAATTTTGTTTGAATCATTCCTTGACATCTCCCCGGCATTCAACTAAATCTCGGGACGAGATTTCTGTAAGGATTGAGGACTATAATAACCCAAAATATTCATCAATGCAAAATCAACCTATTTTATTATGATCACATTTGTACGAAGAAATTTTTCGCTTTATTACATTCCATTATATAACCTTGTTTACATAACTAAAGTAAACGAGCTCACACAACCTACTTATGCCATCTATATATATGTTTATATCATATAAACATCCTAATATGTCAAGTCAATATCTTAATATCATTTTGACAAAGTATATTATCCATTTAACGTACCATTTACAACGTTGTATCAAAACAGTCTTTAAACGTTAAACGTGTATACTAAAACCCTAATTATATATAATGTATACATATAAAATCATAGTACAACCTTTCAAAGCATCATGTACAAGTCCTTGATGCATAAATCACCATTTTCCACCAAACCCTAAGGTACAATACACCAAACAAAGAGTATAAACCTCTAATGCACAACATTTAAATAACATTTCCCTTCAAATTCTGAATTTACAACACCCTAAAGCTCAAGGTACAAGTCTTCAATGCACATAATTCAAACATAAACGTTTCCCGCCACTTCTTATTTGAACCACGTACACAAAAGGAAGCATGGTGTACAAGTGATCAATGCATAATCATTCAAACCTTTCCTCTCCCGCCAAGCTTGTATAACCCGTCAAAGCTTGTGGTACAAGCTCCTCATGCATGAATTCGAATACTTATCTTTCCCGTCAAGTACTACACAAGCTTATGAGCCTATTTCACAAGCTCATCTAGCTTGTCATGCACAAGCTCCTTTTGTCTAAAACCTATACTATTTCGAACTCTAAACCCTAATGCCACGACTGTATTAACCCTAACTATGCACTAATACCATTTCTTAAACCCTAACCATGCATTAAACTATTCCTAAAACCTTAATCACACACTAAACCACTAAACTAACCCTAACCCAAGAACTACAAACCCTAAACCCTAATATTCTCATCCCTAAATTCTAACCCGAGACTTAAACCTAGTTCTAAAAACCTTAAACCTAATCCAAACACAGATTCTAAACTATAAACATATTTGTTCAACCTTAAACCATAACTAATCCTATTCTTAAAACCCTAAACATACACTAATTACTTCCTAGACCCTAAACGTTACACACTGTCCCAAAACCCTAAACCTTCGAATCCCATACAAACCTAAGTATAAACTTCTAACTCTAATCCTAATGCTAATCACAGCTCTAAGTGCTTAACCTAGTCCCTAATCCAAAACCAAAACACTAAAACCCTAATGTGATTCCATACAAACCCGATACAACCTACACTTAATTTCCTTCCATTTTACTCATTCAAAACAGCAACTAAGCAAGCTAGCTGCTTACACCACCCTTACATCATCCCACATGACTAGCAAGCACCCATACACCTCTTTATTTTAATCCTTTGCCGTCTTCTCCTAGCAAATCAAACGCCAACAACATAGCCCATCTCCTAGCCTCTCCACCTATCAAGTCTATACTCCTAGACCTCCATATCACTCCCCTAGACCCCCAACTCAGATCATATAGCCTTGACATAAGTCTCCTTCTCCTAAATCATCATCCTCCAATTCGTGGTATAAAAAGGGGACAGCCTTTCCCCTTTTAATCCACAGCATCCTAATTTACTCTATCACTCAAACTCTGTTCTTAAACCCCTAAGAAGGTCTCAAGAGAAGTTAGGAGCAAAGAGATAAGAAGAAACCATGGTTGGAAGCCATTTCTAGATGTATTATTTGAAAAACCCCATTTCGACCCACATTGATCCAGACACTCTTGTGTAATCTTTCATTACTTGTTTCATACTCTCTTTATATTCTTAAATTCTACAACATCTTGTATATAAGCCTTCTTAACATAAATCTTGCTAAAACTCAAAATCATGATCACATAAAATCATAGAATGCGACTGTGATGAGGTGTTTTCATGCCCATTGAATTCATGATTTCTTTTAACAACTCACGCCCATTTTTGGTTATGTTGAACACCATCCATGGTTCTTCAAATCCTCCAAATATGGGCTTCAAACTAGAAATATAACTCATTCAAATGGTGTTATGAATTCTGTCCCAAAAACTAACTACATAAGCCATTCGCAGCTTATGTTTTGGGGACATACTTTCACACCATCCAAACTTGTAATTCTTACACACAACATACATGTGCCCTTGCGCATTCTTAAACACCATCTAGGTGGCTATAACATGCCTATCTCCAATGAATAAATTCCACAGCACGCTTAAAATTCCTATAATCCACGGGTGTTCCACAAACTTTGTCATAACGCACCCATAAGAGCAGACTATCTTCGGTGGGTGCTATTTGAAATGTATGAATAACATGATGTTTATATTTGTTGAAAATAACCTTGTGTTATTGTATACTGGATAGATTCAAGAAGAAGTGGAAGGAGGCACGGAAAGGAAGTTGTAGTCGAACCAGATAATAATGACAAATACATTGATGTAAACAATGAAACGTCGGACGATGATTTTGTTGATTTGGGAAGAAACAGTGCATATGGTTCAGGTAAAAAGTCATTACATGGATGTTTAGATAATGGTTTAATTTGTGATGGAATTCACTATTGTTAGTATACAAGACTGTCTTTTAATATGTGTTTGGTTTCCATTGATCACAAATTATATTTCGTTATGTATATGTTTTGTGTAGTTAATTACGGTGTGTTTGATAGTATTAATTAAGGTGAGTTTGGTAAGTAAATTTTACTTTAAAATACTGTTAAAACTAAAACATGGTGCTGTATTACTTTAAAGGGTTAAGGAGAAGCGGAAGGAACAAAGATAAAGAAGTGTATGATGCAGACATTGCTAAAACAGTGGCGTCTAGTAGCAATGGTAAGACTAATATACGTAAATGTTTAATTAATTATTTTCTTTTGATTATTACTCAGTGTCCGATATCTTTAATAATGACACAAATGCGTATACAAATTATTGATTAATCAATGGAAAAACATATGTAACTAAATTGCATACATGTTATACTTATGTAATAATTATACATGGGATAAAATTATTTGGTCGAGAACACAAAATCTGTTGCCGTCTGTTTTGGTCGATAATACAAAATTTGTGTTTCCTTTCTACACTGGAAAAACATTCATGTTACAATGAAAATAAAGCCATGTTACATTGATGCTAAATGAATTTCATACAAATAGTTGGTTAAATTTGTTTTGTGGTACGTTCATGTAATATTTCATTTAATTCTTGCAGGAAATGGCGAGAAACAAGCAAGGAAAAGGTCAAGGGAAACAAGTATGTCAAAAGCAGAAATAAAGACAGTTGGTGGTAAAACTGCGGTTGTTAAAAAACAGAAACAAGGAAACAAAAAAACGCAACAACCCGCTGAAAACAGTCCATGCGGTGTCTTACAAACTAGGTCTAGTCCTCGAGTCTTATGCAATGCCATGTTACAGCTACAACCAAACCAGAAGGCTTGTTTGGAAGAAATTGGATTTGGAAGCATGGTTGATTTCAATGCTAGTTGCTTGCTACGTACTTCCTCCTATATTAGTTTCATGCGCTGATATCTTGCTAATATCAGCAAAACTTGCAGTAGTTCTGGTAAAATTAAAATTTATCAGCAAGAGATGCAGTAGCTTTATCTTACTAATTAAGTAGAAATCATAATGCACTTACTAGTCCTTTCATGCAAATATGTTTAATGCGTGAAATATCAATGATGACATATAATACACTTTAACCTTTAAAAAGCCAAGACATATATGAATATTAATACACGTTATACTGTTAGATAGCTAAACATGCTACTCCTAAGATGAACACATTAAAAAACCCATAAATCTTGTTAGTTTAACATGTATTCGATTGCATCATTGTTACCACGCATCACAAAAGTTACGATTCATTAAAAGTTTTTTAACACAATGATGATCAAAAAATTGAAAAACGAAACTTACCAATATCTGAGAGCGTCCTGGTATTTGAACCATCACCTACATCAAACACATCATTGGGAATTGAGACCTCACCTGTATCGAGCATATCATGATCATCAATTACAACCATTTTTTTATATGTTGTAAACTAAATTAGGGTTTTTTGGGTTGAATAAGGGTACCGAACGTTTTATACTTCAAGATCTGTGATTAAGATATGCACAAGGAAGGAGATTCGTGTACGTAGTAACTATACAAAGGATAAATTAAAAAAAAACGAGTTTTGAAATTATTTAGGTAAATTGGGTAAATCAATGTTTAAGATAAAATCTTTTATTTTAGGATGTTGTGAAATTAATTGAGTAATATTGAAATACCAAAAATAGCCTTGTATATTAACTTGAATTAAATAAATAGAAAATAATTTATTAAATTTTGATTGGTTTAGAATAGTTCTGTAGAGTTTTGTCTATAAAATGGGTTCTCAATATAATACATCACTATATATATATATATACTAGTTACGTAACCCGCCCGACGGGCAGGTTCGATTCGGAGATTTATTTAAATAAGAGGTGTGTGTGAGTTTGGCTTAATAACTGCGAGTGTCAAGTCCAATTTGGCTGAATGAATCTAAATTGTTTAGTTATTTCCGGTAGGTGTATTTTTGTTAGTTTAATATTAAAGTGTTTTGTTAGGTCCGGGTTGGTCTGCTTAATATCGTGTCATTACAATTTCAAATTTTTTTACCCGACGGGCGGGTTTGGTTTATAAAACTTTTCTTATAAAGTGCGGAAACACATACTTGTAATGGTACATTTAATGATAATCTCTTACTTTTAAGGATTCAGTGCCGGTTTCGTCATTAGAATCCCTAAGTTTTGGTATAATTGAAGTCCCATAGCATCAACCCATTATTCCAATGACTTAGACCGTTTTTTCCGCATCAGCCTTTAAGTTTAAGAGTTAAGTCTTTTTGAGACATTATTTGTCGTTGAGTTCTAATGGTTGTTGTGTTTGTGTAAACACGTTGGGTTGACCTGTTTACCAATCTAAGTTGACATGTCAACTCGTTTAATCCACCCCTCTTTTACATTATTTGACTTTTCAACTATAAAACTATATAAACCTTTTTAAAGCTTAAATGGGTTGACAGGATCTGCTACTGACAATGGAAATTTAGAACTTAAGAAACTAATTAACCAAAAGTAGAAACTAATCAGAATGATTTCTTGGTTATAATTAATTTTATAGTATGATGTTTGGTTTTTTTTTGGGTAAAGGTATGATGTTTGGTTGGCTGAGCAAATATTTAACAAATGGTGATTTGTACAAGTCACTTTGAGGTAATATACATAGAGTAAATTAAATGTTAAGCGTTCTTCTAATGCATCACCACCTTATTTCAATTCATCAGCCTTCCATTTTAAAGCTTCAGCATGCAGTTGCAATTTATCATGCTGTTACAATTCGTCAACTCGATGTACCAATTCCTCAGCCCGTTGTTTCAATTCCTCAAGTTGTTATGTTACATCATTCCAAAATGCGGCTGATAAGAATATTGAAGGTTTTTTCTTCATAATGCCGCATCCATTTTATTATCTATGTTCTTACCTCAAGTTTCTTTCCTTAGGCACGTTTCAGACCCAAGAACCTGAAAATGGAAAATTTTAATTTTACAAATTAAATGAGCAAGTGACCAAGTAAACTTTACAAATAATAGAATATGGGAAGAACATTTCAGGACACATACATATTGTAAGCTTGAAGGTAATGCACGAAGGTTGCCTTGTTTCTCGCTATGCATAAGTTGAACAATTTTAAGAATCAATCGAGTTTATATATAGTTACATTTCTCTTTACTTGTTCTTTTTTAGAAGATCAAAAACCTTTTCACAAATATACTTTTGCTGAATGTTTGCACGATGTTATTGAAGTTTATCCGGATGAATGCATAGAGTGGCTTTCCTGTAAGCCTTCTTTACAGCAGCAGTCGTAATAAAACATAAACTGTTGCTATCATGAGCCTTTATCTTGGTGAGATCTTTAAGTTCAACGCCCTTGGATCATACACATGTACCGGATGCTTAGAGTAATCAACCCCTGTTAACAAAATGAAAGAAAAAACATTTACTAAACGTAAATTTAAATCTATTAAGGAAAATACCTTGGTCCTCCACGTATTTCTGTAGACTGATGTTCAAGTTGCATTGATCGAGTTTTTGCATCAACTATGGTTAATTCAACACAGTGGCAGATATCTTGACCCACAATCTTGCACAGGAACCATGGTACAGGAGTATGGATGGTATTAGCACGGGTGGTGTAGAGCATTCCTTCTTCAGGACTGAGCTTGTGGTTCAAGGTGTCGACTTCTAAGATGTGGGATAAAGTGTGTTTGTTCTATGGGTCAGCAAACTTTCGCCAAGATGCTTATGTGACTTCGCATATCGATGTAAATGCGTAACATGTGAGAACTGAGATATAAGGTCATCAAATAATATACCTTATGTTTTTTAAAATATTGATGGTTCGGGACTTCGCATGACCTTCATTTGACGGACACTCACTTCTAGATATTTGAAAATTCCCTGCAAATATATTAACAAAACAACAGAAGATGTTAAGCCTGATTGTATTGATAAAAATTAATAGCGCGCGCCACATACATACCTTTGTCTGGAACATGATTAATCACCCGTGCAAGGATGAGAACAATCATATCACTAATATCTAAAGAAAATATCAAAAAAATACTAATAACAGATAAAGAAACATTGAATTACAAAGATCCCATTCGAGTATGGTCAATTCCATTTTAGGTTCTTGAACAACTATAAGCTAAGGAAATATTACCTGTGATCGAGAACCCTCAGTTAAGGCTTTACCTGTGAGATGAGTAGTACAATTTATTAGTGCTAAGCTCAATTTCTTTAAAAACCAATTAACATTAGAATCCAAATATGATGGAACAAAATAACTTAACCGTATCAAAGATCTTTTAACTTCTTAAATATTGATAAAATAATGTCGTGTCCAAGAAAAAGAAAGTGACAGGAGAATTGCTGCATAAGTCAACATGAATATCTAACAGTCAACGAAAGGTGTAAGATTTATAGAAGGCTGGTCATATGTAATTACATGACATATCATAATCCCCTTTGAATGATAATGAATATCACATGCATAATTTACTATAAGTTTTAAACTATACTCTAATAATCATGTTGCATTGCCTTTCAAAAAAATAATAATAATCATGTTGCATTAGTTTCTCGTTGATTCGACACAGTGACAGATATCTTGACCCACAATCTTGCGGAGGAACCATGGTACAGGAGCATGGATGGTAATAGCACGGGTGGTGTAGAGCTTGCCCATTTGACCAATTGCTTTTTTAGTCAAAATTTCTATTTCATCCGTTGAGATGAACATTAGCTAATTCCGCTAATTTATTTTAGCAAGTGCATTGATACATTTACCTTCTTTAACCTTGCAAGTAGGACACAGTTGAGACCAATTATCGGTCCAATAAGGCGTGTTGGCCAAATCAATAGTCAACAAAGGACCCTGTATTTTGTCACACGAGGAATCACAGGTGTGGTTGTTAAGTTGTAGACGAATTTGAAAGATTTATATGCAATTAGTGTTTCAAAGAGGCTTTCAGTTTAGCTTGATTAAGGGGATGTTTGGATGCTCTAAAATCTGATAATTGAGACTTTTAAGGGCAAACAAAAACCAACATTCCATGGATTTATTACGGCTATAATTAGTGGATTTTAGGAAGTAGGCAATAAAATGTTAAACATACCGGTGCTATTTCAACTCATTTTATGAAAAGGTCGATTTCCGTTGAACCCTTTTTACATAATTTGGGGTCTAAATGTCCATTCGGTTTGAACCCGGAACCTGATATTGGCACACTATCACACCTGAAACCTGACCCTACAATCACTTTGGTTATGTCGGATTGGGTTAACATCCTTAAGACCCGTACAGACCCAACCATAATAAGCTTAGTAGTTATCTTTAAGGATAATATATATTGTTACTTATCAGGGCATATCTATGCGGATTAACCAATTAATTAGATAGAAGCATATCTATAACTTTTTAAGGAAATGAACAAATAAGTGTTTGCAACTTGCAAGACAGTCCAACCCGGTTCAACTCAGACCTGAAGCCATATTTACCTTTTATACAGTCCACCCACTTTATTCCCTCTAATTTATGGCTATTCAAGTGGAGCTTACCTGCTACAGCGGGTAAACATATAAAGAGAAGCGACTGCAGTCCAACGCCATAGCCCAACAACAGCGGTGACCTTCAAAAGATTTGAAGCTAACATGGAATAAAAAAGAAAAGATCCTGATTAGCATGGTCATTACATCCTTTGTTGAGGATTAAGAAAAGAAAATATTTATTGTTGTTGTACCCACCAAAAAGAACAAAATTGATAAAGATTATTGTGCTGACAAACACGATGCAAAACAGAATGGTGTGTATCAGCTCCATTTTGTGTCATCCAAACTACTTCTATTTAACTGTTTATTTTGTAAAATAAAGAGGTTTCTGATATACAGATATGCACGTAGTGAGCAACTTATTTCAGACTGCTTATTTTCTAGAAAATATAAAAAGCTTTTTAATCTCATGTCTACGTAAAAACCTTTTATAAAAAACTAATTTAGGTAGATATATAAATAAAGATAATTTTTTATCATACCACGTTCCCTTTGTCTTTTAATCACCCATATGATTTTTAGTGCATAGTACTCGAAACTCATGTTAAGATCATGCGCTAGCTACATATTTTACTATCACATGTTTTTTTTTAATGAGAAAACAATAAGAGCTCCAACCATTGATATGCACTTCTTAATACAAATAAGGGCGGGTCGAATGGGTTAGCAACTGGTGAAGATTTCTTCATGATGAAATGGGTCATTTTAGTACGGGTTGACCAATAAACACTTTATGATCTTAGGAAAAGGATACTTAAGCTGGTTCCTTATTCTTATAAAATGGATTTACGTGACTTTCATTCTACCCATTCTCATTGAGCTAAACCATCTATTTGGCCAATTAAAGATAAATCGTAACCCAAGCCAGCCCATATATAAGTGAATGGGTCAATATCGCCACTTCTAATAACAATTGTGAAACTGTATAATTATTACTAAATAACATATGCCTGCATAGAGAAGAAACAAAAAATACCAAATAATACACACGGTTATATATATCTCTACATTTATTTGAGTAGTGCGAATCGTGAGGGTATGTAGCATAGAAAGATCTTGAGTACTTTGTCTAGGAGGGTGGATTATGAGAGACATCTCATTTAGCCAGCAGATCACAATCGAAGCTATATATAGCATTAAATGGTCAACAATACTGAATACAATTAATCACGTAAGATAGTTGGAGCGTTATAAATACACATAATATGAATGATACAAGAAGTACTTAAATATATAAAGCTTTTTGGGAGGGGAGTTTCAGTTGACATGATGCTTTTGCAGAATTAATGGTAAAAGTAACACATGATATCTTGCATACAGAGTCATCAATGTATTTCTTATCTATATGTATTAGTGTGAGTTTACTGCTGAGTGTGTTATGTTTATGTTATGTCGCAGATATCATCATGGAGGATTGTAGGTAGTTACTAGGAGGTAGGCCGATTATTGATATTCTTTGTTACGTTCTTCTGTACTGTGTATTCTTTTTTTGATGTAGTATGGTTTATAGTATTTAATTGTTACTAGTCTAACCTAGTCAGTTCAAGAGCGCATAAATAAAAAGTGTTAGTTTAAGGGTCATGTTTTTTTGGCAAATGAACAATGTCCAAACTTGGGTCAGTATCCCACAAGTACTTAACTCGGGTGATCTTTAGCCTTTCCGGTGATCTAAAAGGCTATAAATCTTCAAACTTAAACTACTCAAACTAAGTTTTCTAAACGCAGTGAGAACTGATGAAGGTGACTTTTCGATCTTCTCCTTGTGGATTCTATAGCAAGGTTTTTTTAGTGCTACTTTGCCACAGTGAACTTCTAACTTTGGTTTCCTCATTTGGGTTCAAACATAACTTTATTCCTAGAAACTACAACTTAAGACATATATAGCCTCAGCTTGATTTGATTTATCAAACATGATCCAACATAATTTTGTGTGTTTATGTGACTGTTAGAAAAAGTGTGTCACTTTTTAAGCATATTGTATATGATAACAGTAACACAGTTACACCAATGGGTTGTGGTTAAACATTCAAACCTTAATAGTAACTGTAAGAGATGCCATTAATGGCTTATATTTCTTGAATTGTTAATATGGAAAAGACCAAAAAAAATATGCAAACATTCATAGAAATGTCAGTCCTAATATCAGAAACTAATTATTAAAACGTTAGTTGTGTAAAATAAAACGATGCGCATTTAATACTTATAATAACTGGACCTGTGAGGCTGTGCAAGCTATGGTGCCTGCTTTGCGGCCTGAAGGAACATGGTAGAATCTACCTTCCATTGCTTAAATGCCACACAACTTAGCATGAATGAGATAGCATTTTTATCCCCGCCACCTCCATGTTTCTGTAACGATAAAAAATTATGTAAACGTTCAAATACTTAGATAGTTGACAAAAGATCAGCACTTTTGTTTTCCGAACCTACAACTAATCACATATTAATTACTAAGGGTAATCTATTGAAAATTATAACCAATGGAACAAATTATAATCCACTAACCAATTACCTATAAAAGGGATGAAGTAACATACAACACGCCGACATGTAATAATATAAAGGGCCACATCCAAGGACGAGATCCAACAGTTCGAATTATGCGTACAATAAAATAGCTATCCACCATCATTCGAAACATATTATGGTATGTGCTGCTACTTTTTTATTGTGTAGATACATATCAGTTTATGGATGATAAAGGATTAAATTTTCTAGACTATTTGTGTATTCCAAAAGGTGTTTAAAGGGTTCATCACTTAAGGTGCCTCCCTTTATGTCATAAGAGACATCAAATATCATATACTTTGGTTGGAGTTATTAATGCACACCATACAAGTTCCTATGCAAATTTCATATAACAATATATACATAATAAATACACAAACATACGCATTTTGATACTCCTTGTAAGACAACAACATCAGTATAATTAAACCACATGTTAAGAAGATTGCGCTCAAAGATACAAACCTATTCATGATTGGATTGAATTAAGATTACAGTATGTGATGAAGAATATGGTTTTCGGTAGTAGGGTTTGTATGTATCTATATAGATACAATTTAGGGCTTTCTTTAGTTTTATAGGTCACGTATCTAAACATAATGAGTAATTATGGGTGCCATGTCATCAATGAGGTGGCGCCCAGTCACTAAATCATGTTTATACAGTCATATTTAGCCCCATATATATGTTATATATATATATATATGGGATGAGTTGTAGAGAAAACCATATTTTGGTAGAAAACCTAGAAAACCAAATAGATGCACTAAAAAGACTAAACAGATGCTCTAATTTTTTCGAGAAGAGTTACCGCACAGTTAGGGCATCGGTTTAGTAGTTTTAGGGCTCTGTTTGAGTTTTCTGGGTTTTCCACCGAGATTAGGTTTTCTCACAATCCCATTCATATATATATATATATATATATAGAGGAGAGTTAAAATAAAAATAGATATATATATATATTATCTTATACTTACTAATTTTATCTTTCTTTAAGTTATTATATACTATAGAGGAGAGTTTAAATAAAAAAAAAGTCTTTTTTACATTAAAGAATATGATGGAGTTTTGGACCATGATTTAATTCTAATGGATTGGAGAATCTAATACCTTAATCGGAATTAAGTCTGTAAGGGCAAAAAGGTTTCTGCTTTATCAATATTATAACATAATAACCTATATCATCACATCATCAGATCCATCATGACGTTCCACTACTCTTTCTCTATCTCTTCTATACTACATGTATATCTCATCTACTAAAAAAACCTATACGATCATTCAGGTCCACTACTCACGGATCTTTCATCTATAATAATATATTTGAGTTCCACATTCAAAGAGCTTTAATCGCCGATCAATTTTACGGTTGAAAATGGCTGTTGAAAGGCTCTGTAAGTAAATAGCTCCTATATTTAAAGCGATTAAATCAGAGATAAGGTCTTAGTTATGTTTATCAGCGGTCGGTCTCGGTTTTTAACTAGTTCTGATGGTGCATTAAATAAAGGGCTTATCAATGTGTGCATTATATTTGGTACTGGAACTTTTATGGGCATAAGTTATATGGAATGTAAATAACATGTCATATCGGTTTACAGTGGTTTGTGCATCAATTAAGGGCTTAGAATGAGTGCACATTTATATTTAGTTTGAATTTTTAGTTAAGTTGTTTAAGGGCATGAAAATGTGCATGATCTATGTTTTACACGTGCTTGTATATTAATTAAGGGCTAAATGTGCATTATATTTCATAGGAATTTAGGCAAAGTTTACACGTGATTGCTAATTTTACAGGAAAAAATGCTTGCGTAAGTGAACTAAGCCTAATTTTGTTCATTTTTATTTTTATAAAGTTGAAGGTTTTGGTTCCGATATTCTTTGGTTAATATTTCTTAACGGTGTTAAATTTTCTACATTGTTAACATTGCTTTTATTAATTTACAGCTCGTTTAAACTGTGCTTTTCAGATGAATATTTATCTATACTTTGTTCATCAATTTAGCTAACATGTGAATGTGGTAAAAAGTGTGATATATTTGCGTAATTGAACCTGATTTGTGAAATATGACTCCTTTGTGCATCAAAATAGCTAAATGTGCATTAGTCTGCATAAGAAGTTAGTAAAACACATATCGTTAGATGATCAACACGTCTTTGTAAGAAATATTAATCTTTTGTGCATCAAAATGGCTTATAATGGTGCATTGGTTACTCATAGAAGTTAATACACAACATATCCATTACATTCAGCGAGCCTTGTTTGTAAGAAAATCATTTTGTGCTCCAAAAGGTGTAAATGTGCGTATAATTTTAATATTGAAGTTACTAAATACATTATGTTAGTTTATTAGCACGCCCATTAGTTATAAATAACAGTGTTGTGTTACATAAAAGTAATTTTCAGGTAATTCAGATCTTTTCAGTAATATAACAAGAATTTTCAGTAATAAAATCTAATTGGTTATTATAACACATCCTAGGCTGCCGCATAAATCTACTATTTTTGGTCTTCACCTAGTTCTCTCTCGCCCTCTCTACAAACGGATATCCATATTAGAATGGTGCAATATGTTCGTGTGTGATCTACCTTATGATTATTGTTAAACACAATCTTAAATGAGGTCAGAACACACTTGAGGAACACTGATTTTTTTTATGAAGTTCAAAAGTTGGAGAATTTGGACTCGACATTAACTAGCAAGATAGCTTAGTCGGGATGAAAGAAGAGTCAAAATTGGCGATATGGCTTAGATAGGTGAGGCCAACTCACAACTTTAGAAAGCAACACATAAATTCTAATTAATTCAATCCAAAAGGAATAAATAATGGTTATACTTGTTAATTTTTGGATTTTTTATGTTTTATGTGTGGAACAAATTGTGAGTGTTATTTTATTAGTGACACCATACTTGACTTGTTCTATCATAACAGTGTTAACTATAGTTGAGTCCTCTTATCTCATCATGTTGTCTGATTTGTAGAGATGCTAGTGTGAGGTAAAGACTAAATCAAGTGTGTATTAAAGGTTCCATGATTCTTGATAAAATAAATGTTGGGCGAGAAATGATAAACAGTTAAGGAGACTCATTTACGTTCGTTGCATATAGTTATGTAACAATCTTGCAAACTTACATAGGCTTTTATGGAATGTTTTTTTATAGATGGCCGTCGGAATGAATAGAAAGCCTTTATTACTATCAAGGGAGTGGATCGACATTGTGTGTCTCTCATGCGTTTCGTGTGTGCATCTATTGATCAGTCATCCTGTTTAGTGTTGCGCGGAAAGGTTGACATCTGCACGCTCATCATGTCATTTGTATATTACTACTTTCCTTAGCTCAAAACAAAATTGGTTGTGAAGCTGTTGTGGTGTCTAATTCAGTATACTTAGTATGTTTTAATGTCCCATTAGTACCTTGTACTAATCAGATGTACTACTACGCAAAATTGGACATAGAGCCCCCTTAATAGAACCCGTTTTTTGTGAAAAAAGGGCTCTAAAGGGATTCCATATTTTTTAAAGAGGTATAAAGCTCTAGTTGTTAACTTAAGACAGGGCTCTATATTTAAAACTCTTAGAGCTCATGTGCCCTGTATACATTATGAACGGGTCTTTATGACCTTTATAGGCCATGTCCCCTAAAGAACACTCCGGGTGTATGTACTTATAACCTGTTAGAGCCAGTTTATTTTTATCAAAAAACAGGTTTATCAAATGTTTAGCGGTTCTCAACTAAATTGATAATCTTCAAAATCCATGAAGGCGATATTTATTATCCTCCCCAAATTTCCTTCGATTCACAAAAGCCCCAACTTTCCCACCATTTCAACACTCACTAAACCTAGCTCCAGCCACATGGTTGCCCTTCAATCTGAATAACTTAACTCTACAAATGTCTCACACCTACCAACCGCCCACCAATGTCGCACCACCATTCGTCACAACAACTCAAGCTAGCAAAAGGTCTAATTGAATTAGGGAGGAACTAAATTCTACAATTGATGTTCTCAATTAACCTTTTTGAAAGCATTTCATTCATTTTGAGTGTTTAAAATTGATTTATTATGTATAGGTTTTTTGGATTGTTAGGTAAGTTCTTTGTGTTTTTCAGTTTTGTTTTGTTAGTTAATTAAGTCTTGATTTGGACATGGTGTTTGGTTTATAATTAGAATTGGGGTTTTGGCTGTGTTTGCTTTCATAATATTGGGGTGTTTGATTAATGCTTTATGCTGTCTGATGTTGCTCTCAATAATGTGGTTTGGTCGTGTGTTTATTATCTGTCATAAAAGGGTTGTTCTGTAACGCTATTTTGCTCTCACAAATGGGGCATTTGAACATCCTATTTGCTGTCTAAAATGGAGGTTTTAGGCCTGAATTTGCTTCCATATATGAGGGTTTTTTGTGTGTCTTATACACTATCATAAAAGGGTTGTTCGGTATAGCTTTTTCTCTCACAAATTGGTCGTTTGAACATGCTATGTGTTGTCCAAAATGGAGGTTTTAGGCCTGAATTAGCTGCATGTTTTGTTAATATAGTCAGCTTAAGGAAATTAATACTTCATTGTGATATCACGTTTTTAGCATATGATTATTGCATGTTTTACGATGTGTTTGTATTAAATTTTGTGAAAAATGAGGTATGATTTCTCAATGTGTTTGTATTAAATTTTGTGCCTAAAGGTTTTAACGATTAATTTTCTGTTATTATGCAGGAGGAGCTGCTACGTTTGTGGTTTTCACATATGAGAGAGGTGAAGCCTGGCATAGTGGCATTTACGTCACATACAACCAAGACTTTTTTTATTGGCCAATAAGCACCAAGCGGAATATGAAAAGTTTTATAATGGTCATCTTCTTGAGAACGAGACATATATTAGTGGCCATGTGGAGTGTTTGGAAACTGGTGTTTTTAGATCTGACCTTCTGACTTGTTTCAAGCTTGATCCATCCGCCTTCAATGTAAGTTATTTGACCCATTTACTTATGACCGGATCTGGACTAACCCGACCGCATCTGGCCGATTTTGAATCGAACAATAAATCACCCGTAAACCTGAACTTGTTTTGACCCATACTTAACCCGTCCATTACTCAACCCGACCGGATATTAGTTAAAGTTTTTGTCTTCTTTTACAGGTTCTTATTGAAAATCTTGATCGTGATCTTCTATATGCTATCAGAGTGGAAGGTAAGATGGACATTGAATCTGTTTCAAACCATGACGAAGTGAAGAATGCTATTATGGAAAAGGTATTTATCAACTTTTTATTTTTACATTTTGAAAAATATAAGCAATTCACACCTTCTCATTTTATTTTCTTACTTGAGCAGCTTATAATGTTACGAGATGAACCAACACGAGAAGAATGCCCCCTTATATATCATCTTGATGTCGCTACAATGTATCCCGACATTATTTTGACAAACAGACTTCAGGTTAAACATAAATGATCTTATTTGGATTGCATGTTTTGGAACGGAAAAGATATAATATCTTATTTGCTCATTCATACTGGAGTAATTATCTATATGTGCTGCTAATTAACTCTAATATATGCAGGATCTTAACTACTGCTGCAAGACCTTATGGGTCAACCACAACGAAAGCTCAAAATCAAGATGGCTGGTATGCTACTTTGGCTCCAAAGGGTACACTTAAATACTTGCCTCTTTTTTAAAAATCAGTATCAATCCGGGTGAGTTCAAGTGTATCGTGATGTATCTAGAGTATTGCTACAGTAACACTAAACTCCTAACTTGCCTATTGGTTGTCTTACCTCTCGCTACTATGCTACAGACTAATAGCACAACTCTGCTACTTAGATAAACTGCTGGGTGCTTTCTTGCTTGTCATTCGGTGCCACTATGCGTGATTTCTTGCTTGCTTTCCTCGTTTCTTCTTGCTGTGATTCTTGCTATCTTGCTGCTTGAATCTTGTAATATGTGTTGGGTATAAATATTTGTATGAAGAGTTAGAATTCCTTCATCAATCTACTTTGAGAAATGCACGTCCTTGCTATTTTTTCCTTGCTACTTCTCTTGCTATCTTGCTGCTAAGAGCGTTTTCTTCCTTGCTACCATTCTGCTTGGTAATGATTTCTCTAGATTCTTTCTATGATTTTCTTGCTCGTTACCCTGCTTATTAAAACATCCTTGCTGCTTATGCGTTTGTTTTAAGTCCCCGCTGTGAAACAAAATATGCTGAGTGCTTTGCTTTCGTCTTTTCGTCTGCGTGATTTACACGATGGCAATCAACCATCTTTCTTTCCTTAGCTACCCACTCATATTGCACCCCACTAAGCTCCAAAATCCACCGTTTTTAATAATCGACAACTCAGCTCTGATACCATGTTGATAATCAGCCCCTTCCCCACCCCGAACCCATGCCCACAAACACCAATCAAAACGGCAAGATGGGTTTCAATGATTTTGTGTATTAAAGGAAGGAAACCGAATACAATCTCATACTGTTACAAGCTAACCTATTTATACTAAAAGAGTAAACTATGTTGGATCGAAATCAAAAATAGTGCAAATCAAGATATACCAAAATCTATATGTTTTCTTATTAATCTATGAATCTGAATAAAGTCATCATATCTGTTTGTACAATTCTGTGTCTATAAATAGAAAACGAAAAGGTATGATGTCGGTTAAGGAACCGACGTGTCTGTTCATTTTGTAACTGCCAAAATGGCGGTTATTTCTTGTGTGGGTCCCACGTGTTCCATATTTTCCGGTTGTGATTATGTGCGGGTTATTTTGACCCGGTTTGATCCAATATTCTCCCTCCTAATCACAAGCGGTGTCTTGTAGGTCTTTAAGTCCGAGATCGTGGCCTCATTTGTTAAAAAATCTGATCTTCGGAAGTGCCTTTGTGAGTATGTCATGGAATGACTAAGGGAATCTTTATTTTGGGGGGAAGAGACCTTGAGATAGGTGGTGTGATGAAGTGTCTCGGTGTGAGTCGCTAATTGGTAAGATGTTATATCCATCATCATCGTTGAGTAGGAAGTAATCATTGTCTTCTATTCATCTGGGTGATCTTCTAGTTTGTTAGGTCGCTATTGTTTCTTCAAGATTATCCTATTCTAAAAATCAATTCATTCTGGTTTCGTCGATATGTATTCTCACCTATAAATCGTTTACAGCACAATACTCCATTTCTCTCATTTTTCTTTTAAACTTCCACTATCCCTACTAACTACAAATCACTTTGTGTTGTTGGACCAAACAATTCGATAGGACTTGAACCATGCTCATCTTCCTAGTATATCCATTTCCTGAATGCTCCTGACATCTAACTTAGTCAAATGTTGAGATGGTACCATTGCACTTATGCTATGCATCCGATAGACACTCTTAGGTCCTTTTAGTTCTTGGCTTATCTTTCCTTTAATAGCTTATCGAAAATGAGATGATGTCTTCTAGGGACTTTCGTAGGAACGCTGTTTAGAATGTATATGCATGTTCTAACAGCATCAGCCCAAACAGTCTATTGGCATTTCGGTTGCCTTTCATCATGCATCTCGATGTTGACATGAAAGTTCCTATTTTCTATCTTCTACTACTGCCATCTTTTGTTATGCGGTTAGTAAGAGCGTCAGTTTGTGTCAGTGCTATGCCAATCTCCCTTGCAATTTGTCGTATGAATCATATCGAAGTGAATTCTCCTCCAACGAATTCCGTCCAAAACAGCTTCAATGTTTGTCCCTTAACTACATTTATCTTATATTTACTTGAATCTTCCTTAAAAGTATCAAAAGCTTATCTTTTGTATATAAAGAATATGCCCACATATATCTTGAGTAGGATCAATTCGACTAACAAGAATTGGGGGGGGGGGGGGGGTGGGGGAGGGGGGGGGTCTGTGGACACAGGTGTTTTTGCGCGCGTGCGAAGGGTGATGATCGACAGGTGAAAATGAGGTCCACATCAAAGATCGACTAGCGCGAGATAGACATCTTCTTCAGTGTGTGTGATATAGGATCACCTTCTACAGCTTATTCTTGGGAATACAGCGCCTCTCTTTGTTACCCCACTAAACAAGCGCGATCACAAACATATTGTCTGTGTGCTTGAAATGCTGGTAATCATGGTATAAGGTCGCTTTTTTTGTTCATTTGCATTTTAGTGAACTCAAAGTTGAGGAGTGTCCCTAGCATTGGGCCATAAAACCATGTAGTGACAGCCCAAATTGCTAAAAAAAGATCAAGACAGGCGTCCCTATGCTCGATTATAATCAAAGCTTATAGAGTCTGTATCTTTTAGTCTTGGGACACTTAGTGAAAATCTGATTGTTTTATGTCTGTCTTGTAGGTCTTTAAGTCCGATGAGCTGCCTCATTGTTAAAAATCTGATCTTCGGAAGTGCCTTTGTGAGTATGTCAGGTGTGACTAGGGAATTTATTTGAGGTGACCTTGTAGGTGGTGTGTGAAGTGTCTCGGTGGGTGAGTCTGCTAATGGTGAGTTATATCCATCATCATCGTTGTAGTGAAAATCATTGTCTTCTTCATCTGGGTGATCTTCTAGGTTGTGATGGTCGCTTGTTTCTTCAAGATTTCCTATTCTAAAATCAGTTCATTCTGGTTCGTCGTTTGTATTCTCACCTAAATATTTACTCCAATCCCATTTCTCATTTTCTTTAAACTTCACATCCCTACTAACACAAATCCTTTGTGTTGTTGGATCAAACAATCGATAGGCCTTTGATCCATGCTCATTTCCTAGGTATACCATTCTGATGCTCCTGTCATCTAGTTTTGTTAGATGTTGTGATGGTACCTTTGCGTATGCTATGCATCCGAAGACTTTTAGGTCTTTTAGGTTCGGTTTCTTTCCTTTGATAGCTTCGTATGGAGTGATGTCTTCTAGGGCTTTTGTGGGAACGCTGTTTAGAATGTATATGGCGTGTCTAACAGCTTCAGCCCAAAAGTCTTGTGGCATTTCGGTTCCCTTCATCATGCATCTCGTTGTTGACATGATAGTCCTATTTCTTCTTTCTACTACTCCATTTTGTTGCGGTGAGTAAGGAGCGGTCAGTTGTCGTGCTATGCCATTTTCCTTGCAATATTGTGTGAATTCATTCGAATTGAATTCTCCTCCACGATCCGTCCTAAACATCTTCAATGTTGTCCTTAACTCATTTTCTATTATTTTCTTGAATTCCTTAAAAGTATCAAAAGCTTGATCTTTTGTATTTAAGAAATATGCCCACATATATCTTGAGTAGTCATCGACTAACAAGAATATGTATCTTTTGCCAGAAGGTGTTGGTGGTGAAATTGGTCCACATAAATCTCCGTAGATTAGATCTAGTGGTGATATAGATCTACCTTTTGCTTTCTTTGGGAATGGCGCTCTGCTTTGTTTCCCAACTAAACAAACATCACAAATTTGTGTTGTGTGCTTGATGGCTGGTATTCCATGGACTAAGTCCTTTTGGTTCATTGTTTTTAGTGACTCAAAGTTGAGGTGTCCTAGTCTTGCGTGCCATAACCATGTAGTGTCGCTCAGATTTGCTAAAAGACAGACAGGCGTCCCTATCTTTAAAATAGCCTTATAGAGTCTGTTCTTTTGTCTTGGGACTCTTATGAAAATCTAATTGTTTATGTCATAAAGTCGTAATTCGTTGTTCTCCATTTCTACTTTGCAGCCAATTTCAGTAAATTGACCAAGGCTTAAAAGGTTGCTTTTTAGGCTAGGTAGGTAATAGACGTGGGAGATAATTCTTTGTTTCCCATCGTCGCATTCTATTATAATCGAACCTTTTCCCTTGATCTCAATATATGAGCCATCTCCAAATTTGACTCTTCCACTAACCTTCTCATCTAGATTCTCAAAATGATCTCTTATTCCAGTCATGTGGTTACTTGCTCCATTATCCAAGTACCATTGACTATCCCTAGTTGTCTCTTTATATCCTACATCTTCTTCGTGTAGCGAGACTTCTTGGTCTACAACTTCTTTCTCATTATCCAGAATTGCCATTAATAGGGTTGGTTCTAGTTCTTCTTCTACTAAATTTGATCTCTCGTGCGTGTTTGTCTTCTGATGACAATTTGGTGCAATGTGCCCTATCTTATTGCATCGAAAGCATGTTAGTTTGCTATGGTCTGCTCTAGGTTTTCTGAAGTTGTTCTTATCATCTTTCTTAAAAGAGGTATCTCCATTTTTCTTATCCTCTCTAAATTTCTCGTGGTTATTGTTGTGTGAAAATTTATATTTTCCACGACCACGTCCCCTAAAATTCTTTCCTCTATTATCATGTCGTGTGAACATTAATTTCTCTTGATCGTTCACTTGCTTCCCTTTCTTAAATTTAATCCTTTCCTCATATGCCTTAAGTCTACCAATCGCTTCTTCTAAGGACATTTCACCTAAGTCTGAATATTGTTCTATAGATGCAACTATTTGTAAATACCTATCGGGTACGGCATTTAATAGTTTGCGTACTAAGGTGGAATCATCAAATGTGTGTCCTAAACCAGCGGCTTTACTAGCGAGGGTGGTTAATTTTGCGGTGAAGGTGTCTATTGTTTCGTCTTCCTTCATATGTAATAACTCAAATTCAGATTTGAGTGTTTGCAGTCTCGCTTGTTGGACTCTTTCTTCTCCTACGTGTTTGGTTTTTAAGGCAGTCCAAATTTCTTTTGCGGTTTTATGTTTGGTAATTTGAAGTAGTTGTTCTTCGGGTAAGGCTTGGTATAGAAAAGCAATGGCAGTTTTGTCTTTTCTTTTATCCTCGATGGTTTTATCATTGGGTTCTATTGTTTCCCATAAACCATTGGCTTCAAGGATTATTTGCATCCGAATTGCCCATAGTGAGTAATTCGAGGGTTTTAATAATGGACATTGAAATTGAGGTGTATTAATCGTGCTAAGTTCCTTCTTAGACGATTCTGTCTTATCATTCGTCATATCTATAGGATATCAGAAAATAAAATCTCTAAAGAATATAAATCCCTAAACACTAAGTGTCGGATTTTCCTTTCTTTTTTGTGAGTACTCTTATTCTTGCCTTAATGGCCTTATTCTTGAGATTCTTATTTTTCCTTAAAGAAAATATCTAAGGTTAATTACTCCTTACAAATTAATTTTTCTTAAAAAAATAGTAGGCACTCTTAATCTTTTGTCTACTATCTATATCCTAGTTTTAGGCAAAAATGACTAATCTTCTAGTCAAGGGGGGGTAATATCAATTGCCTAATCTAATTATTATATCTAGAGATCTAAATATAAAAGATATGAAATAGGAG
>BQNB010046760.1:0-27377 GCA_026074375.1 Tanacetum coccineum
AAAGAAAGTAAAAGTCATATGAAATATGACGAAAGGAAGTAAAAGTCATTGTGTAATATAACAGTCTTTACGTTTATGTAACTTTGTAATCAATGTAATAGGCTAGTCGGGATCACGGGCTCGAGATTTAATCTAACCTTGTATGTGTTTCGAGCCAAAAGCCCAACCAAAGCCGAGCCCGACCCAACCATAAGCAAACGATGCATCTATAACACCCCCAAATTGGGTCGCAACAGAATAAGGGTCCGGGAGTGTTACTTCATAGATCAATAGCACAAGATGAGAGAGAACGACCTCTAAAAGAGTCATTAAAAATTGATACATTAGATTTAACAGAAATGTTGTTACAAAAGGTCCATGCTTAAATTGTTCATCCATGAAAATGTAAAGATTTTGATACATAACAAAATATCCTAAAATGTAATGCATTTAAATCTCTATTACAATATGACTCCAAAAAGATGCTTCCAATGTATCCATGTTCTTATGCTCTTATTGACCTGAGAAAAATATGCTTTAAAACGTCAACAAAAAGTTGGTGAAATCACAGGTTTAAGTAATGTATAAAGTAGGAACGCAAGATTTCAAGTGCGTAATAATGTAACATATGCAATATCACAAAATGTAATTACGATTCCCTAAGCTCATTACATTGAAGCTATGACATGTATGAATTGCAAATTAATGCCAACAATGTGTCCGTGTAGATGTTCAACCCGCAACATCCCAAATCCGACATGGCATACGTCTGTTGGTATAATCCGTCGAACCTAGTGAGTGCTACTCACCCGAACGGGGATGTCAATCCCAAATAGATCTATTTATAACATTCGCGCTTACATCAAGTAATTGACAGTTCATGATTCATGGGCATAGTGGGTTATCGCTACTTAGGCAAACTCGTAATTTGTTTAAAAGTGTACTTGCGTCCAAATGTAAAACAATGCATGTTTCTCACCCCAAAAGTTGTAAATCATTGTAATTGTATAAAATGGGGCTATGAACTCACCTCAGTGAATGAATTGATTATATAAATCAAGTAAGTGAATCGTCATGTGAAATCCGAATGCAACCTAATTAATTATAAGTCGTATGAGTATAATGTACTTGAATAACTAGAACATATAAATTATAGAGTTATATCACCACCTAAAAGTTTTTATTTAATTTATAAAAGTTGAAACAATATTTAAGTCATGCTTGTTAAATAAATAACCAAGTATATGTACTCGTAAAAATATTATTCTTGTCCAATAATTGATTATTTGTTAATAACACGTGATTTAATATTTTTATTGTTTATATAATGATGTTATATAAATTGTTTAATTATTTATCAAATAATATTTATAAAGTTAAAACATGTATACATATTATATAAGTAGTACTACATTATTTCTTAATATTTTTATAGCCCTACGGACCCGGGGAAAAAATCTTAAAACCTCATTTTATAATTCTAACAGTTTTATATGTTTTTAATAATAGTGTAGAAAATTATTTATAAAAGTTAACTAGCTTTTATAGTTTCTAGTTAAATACCTATACACTTCTAGCCCTCAAAAACCCTGTTTTCAGATTCTGCAGTTTCCCGCAGTTTCTCATAGTTTTATAAAACTGTGAGAATTTAAATACTTTTCCGAAATCTTTAAAAATTCATAACCTTCTCATTTTAACTCCGTTTTTCGCGTTCTTTATACCCACGGTTTCGTATTGAGATAATCTATCAAAATATTATGATTAAAAATTTTATAAAATTCTGATCAGTAACAGTAAAATGAAACTGTTATATATAAAAATACTTTTTATATATTTAATCTTGCAAAAATCATATCTCCTTCGTTATAGCTCGTTTTCCAAGGTTTTTTATATTATTCGGAATCGTGGTGTACATGTATATTTAATATAAAGGTATATATTTTATAAAATTTCGTATCTTTACAGAATATATAAACTGTCCGTATATAAATATAATTTATAAACTTGTTTTATAAATTATAACATGATTAAATTATTATGAGTCTTCTAAATTAATTAATATAACATATCTTGCATACTTTAGGTCCTCTAATTTATGTCTAACTATTTATGTCCAATATGTCCAAATAAAATGTCCACAACAATTATTTATTTATTAAATATTAACTAAATGATGATTTAACAATATAACAAATATGTATGAATATAAATGAAGTAATTATGAAAGTGTAGAGTTTATGTTAGACCTTATGTGAATGAATGAATAAGATGAACTCAATCTAACTTAAATCTTCAACCCAAAATCCTTGTTAGAAAACAATAATTTTTCCTTGAAAACTGTAGTTTTCTTCCTTGTAAAAACCCTTGATTAATGAAATCCAAGCCTTGAAATACCCTTGATATACCTTAGATATCCACCCTAATAATATTTGTATGCTTATAACCTTGCTAAATCAAGAACTATAGAACTTTCTTGCTTATGATTTTGAGTTGAGAGTTTAAGAGAGAACAAAGAGAGTGTGTTTGATTTTTCTAGAAAATGAAATGTGTGTGAATAAGGCTTGCATTAATCTTATATTTATAGTGTAAGTATCTTGTAAACTACTTAACAAAACCATTGGATTAGGAGTGGTTTAGTAGGAAAGGTACAAGTGTTCTCCTCCCCCCTAGGAGGAGGCACGACTAAGAAGAGAGGGAAGGACAAAGGGTGCTTGATTATCCCATGGGTAAAGATTTGAAGATTACATGGTGGTTAATAGAAAGATGAAGTGACTTTAGTGGAGGTTTAAGGTTTATTAGTTGTGGTTTATAAAATGGGATGACATAGATGGTTTATTAAGAGGGAAATTTCATAAATTTTGTGTATTGGGTATAAGAGTGGGTATTTGTTGAAGTATAGACGAGTATTGGAGCTTCCATGCATGCATAATTGTAAGTTATTGCGAAATGTAAACGTTTTACGTAACCGATAAAAATAAAAGGTGAAAAATTAATAATTATCTTTGTAATAATTATATAATACTTGTTTGAAGTAAACTTTTATTTGTTTGATACCCGTTTACGTTGATTGATGATTTTTAGTTTAACGCGATTTACATAAAGATTGAAAATTAAAAGTAAACGCGTAAAACCCTACAAATAATTAATGGAAAGTATGAAGTCATAAAACGACCTGAAATAATAGATTGTTACAGTCTTCCCCCGTTAAAGGAGCCTTTTCCGCAAGGCTCAAGACGTGGCATTAGATGAAGATGCGCGATTGGTGAAGAGCTGCGTATACTTCTTTTTTAATTGATCTTCACGTTCCCATGTGAACTCAAGACCTCGGGACAAGATTTCGCTTTAGGATTTCTGATTTAGAAATGACCCTTGAGGATATCCAAGATCGGCATCAACTATATATGAAGAATCTTATGGAACACACTTCGTAAACTCCAAGACTACTAGATCGAAACCTTATCTTTATCGCTTTTTATCTAAGGGCACGTAGAATAAGTATCAACACCTGTTAGACTTTGGGATATATAAGATATGTAAGATAAGTTATCTATAAATAAAGTTGTAATTCCATTTTACCTTATCATTTCAATATCATATATGTCATTTCTCGTTATCTTCGTCTTCATCGTCAATTGGGTCAACTACACCACCATCAGATTATCCCTTTAATGAGTCTATCTTTATAGAGTTAGATAGCTCATTATGAATCATACTACGACCATTGGAAAGTAAACTAGTCCTCGAGGAATCTAATAAGTCAAATGCTTGTTTGAATGTTCATCTCTGAAAATCTTAAATTCTAAAATTTTCCGTTATATCCTATAATGTAATACCAAAGGATGTATTACTTTGTTAGAACTTATAAGAATCCATACAATATGTCAAATAATTTCAATACCACTATGTATGAAAATTTGGACAACGACTCGTGATATCATTCTTATTCCGTGTTATCTTATGTTGATAGATGTCTCCCAAAAGGACATCAACATCTGAAGCATCAGCCATGACTCATGATGCCATCAGGAAACTAGTTGCTGACAGTGTTGCCACAACTCTAGAAGCACAAGCTAACAATCCCAATTTTGGACCAAGAAAAACTCCTGTAGCAAGGAAATGCACTTACGAGAAGTTTATGAGTTGCTAACCTTTCTACTTCAATGGTATGGAAGGAGCTGTTGGTCTTATTCACTGGTTTAAACGGACTAAATCAGTATTTTCTCGTAGCAATTGTGCTGAGAAGAACAAAGTGAAATTCGCTATTAATACACTCACTGAGGAAGCATTACTCTAGTGGAATTTATTTGCCCAACCTATTGGAGTAAAAGAAGCATATAAGATCGCCTGGTCTGAATTTAAAAGACTCTTGATAAAGAAGTATTGCCCCCAAACTGAGATTAAGAAAATGGAAGAAGCTATTACCATGACCCAAAAATTAATAGAGCAGGTAATGAAACACAATTCTGTACAAGAAACCAATAACCATAAACGAAAGCTTGAGGATAGAAGGAACACCACCAACGGCAACAACAACAACTATCGTAACAACAACCGTAGCAATGATCATCACCAACAGCAGAATAGGAAGCAAGAAACCTTCAGGACTTATACTACCACCAATGGGTATTCTGGGAATCGTCCCTTGTGTGAAAGATGCACCCTACATCACATAGGACCTTGCACTGTCAAGTGTCGAACTTGCAACAAGATAGGTCATCTAACCAAGAACTGCAGAAACAAAGAACCCTCGGACTACTAGATTAGATCCTAGTTATAGTTTTTAGAACCTAACCACAGGATGTGTGGTATAAATAAAAACACTTGTCAAATCTTGACTATGTAAAGTGTAAAGGCAAGTTGTTCATGATATAATACAATTCCGTTAACTAAGGCTCAAACCCGTAATGGCTTAATTCGTTCTAATCTACTTAAAGCGTCAGCCACTACATTTGCTTTTCCCAAGTGATAATGAATTTCCCAATCGTAATCACTGAGAAACTCTAATTAATGTCGTTGCCTCATGTTCAATTCCTTCTGATCAAGGATGTGCTGTAAGCTTTTGTGATCAGTGAGCACGGTATACTTTGTTTAGTATAGGCAGTGCCTCCAAAGCTTTAGAGTGAACACTACCACTCCTAACTCCAAGTCATGAGGAAGAAATCATTGCACTAAATAAACAAACTAACATTCTAATCAGATTAATAATGGTTAATACAGTTTTCTTATATAAGGTTTGATCGCTCTTTTATCTTTTGTTAATTAGCTTGCGTGGGTAAAAGTGCCTTGAATTGATTATAGACACCAACCAAACCGTGCTAGTCTCTCAGACTGAAACCCCCTTTTCCCATTAGAATTACGATTTAGACTGACATAGGTTTAGAATAGAATAGAATTAACATAGATTAGATAACCAAGATATTAATTAAATTGATAGATTTAACCTCGCTTCAAGTGTTGACACCCTACTTACCACAACTACTACCGATCGGTACACTATCCCGTTGTAAAGTGTTGTTTTTGGTTTAGTCGGCAAAATATAAATTTAAAACTTAAATCATAAAAATATACACCACACAACGACACATCATGTGCTATGAAACCTGCTTCGTTGTTGAGGAAGTTCGAGTCTGTAAGCAACGGTTCCCACTGTAGCTAACACCTTGAAAGGTCCAATATACATCGGGTTCAACTTCCCCCGTTTGCCAAAACGGATAACCCCTTTCCAAGGTGATACCTTCAACATGACTCTGTCGCCTTCTTGAAATTCTAAAGGCTTACGCCTCACATCGGTGTAACTCTTCTGGCGATCACGAGCGGCTTGAATTCTTTGCTTGATTTGAACAATCTTCTCGGTTGTCTCGTGAATAAGTTCTGGACCGGTGAGCTGAGCGTCTTCGACCTCGGCCCAACAAACAGGTGATCGACACTTCCGACCATAAAGTGCCTCGAATGGGGCAGCTTTAATGCTAGCGTGATAACTATTGTTATATGAAAATTCGATCAGCGGTAAGTGCCTTTCCCAACCATTCCCAAAGTCTATCACGCAAGCGCGTAACATATCTTCTAGTGTCTGAATGGTTCTTTCGCTTTGTCCATCGGTCTGCGGATGGTAAGCAATACTCATATCCAAACGAGTACCCAAAGCCTTTTGAAATGCCTTCCAGAAATTTGACGTAAATCTACCGTCACGGTCACAAATGATTGAAACTGGTATTCCATGTCTCGTGACTACTTCTTTCATGTACAGTCTTGCTAATTTGTCCATAAAGTCATTTTCCCTCATCGGTAAAAAGTGTACGGACTTGGTAAGTCGATCTACAACTACCCAAATGGTATCATAACCACTTGACGTCCTTGGGAGCTTGGTAATAAAATCCATGGTAATATTGTCCCATTTCCATTGAGGAATCTCAGGTTGTACCAATAAACCAAATGGTTTTTAGTGTTCGGCTTTGACCTTTAGGCATGTCAAACACTTGCTAACATAAGTAGCAATGTCGGCTTTCATGTTTGGCCACCAGTATAATTTCTTTATTTCTTGGTACATCTTGTCGAAACCCGGATGAACAGAATATTTTGACTTGTGGGACTCATGCATAATCAGAGTCCTTAGGTCACCATAGCACGGCAACCAACTTCTGTTATTCAAACACAGCGTTCCGTCAGCATGCGGCTCTAACTTTTCCTTCCTGTAATTGTCTGATTCCCTTAAGTTTTCAATCAACATACCTCCCACATCTTCAGCACTGAGGTTTTTTGGTTTTCTTGCCTCAGTCTGAGCTTCTAATATCTGGTTTGGAAGACTCAAGCCAATAGACATCACTAAGGCTCGAACCCATAATGGCTTAATTCATTCTTTTCAGCTCAAAGCGTCAGCCACTACATTAGCTTTTCTTGGGTGATAACGAATTTCGCAATCGTAATCACTGAGTAATTCGAACCAACGACGTTGTCTCATGTTCAACTCCTTCTAGTCAAAGATATGGTGTAAATTTTTGTGATTAGTGAACACGGTACACTTTGTTCCCTACAAATAGTGCCTCCAAATCTTTAGAGCGAACACTACTGCTCCTAACTCAAGTCATAAGTCGTGTAATTCTTCTCATGCATTTTTAGTTGCCGTGATGCATAAGCAATCACCTTCTCATTTTGCATTAACACAGCACCTAATCCTTTATGCTAAGCATCGTAATAAATAATAAAGTTCTCAGCTCATTCAGGTAATCCAATATAAGTGCCTACACAACTGTCTTTCAATAGCTGAAAAGCGGCTTCTTCTTTGTTACCCCAATCAAACTTGACCTTCTTCTGGGTTATCTTGGTCATTGATTTGGCGATCTTTGAAAATCCTTCGATGAATCTTCGATAGTAACCTGCAAGACCTAAAAATTAACGGATCTCCGTTGGAGTCTTAGGAGATGCCCAATCTTTAATTGACTCGATCTTGGCTAGATCCACGTGAATTCCTTGGCTGTCAATCACGTGACCGAGATTAACTTAAGATGCTCTTCATGCTCTTGCTTGCTCTTTGAGTAGATCAGGATATCGTTGATAAAGACAATCACAAATTTGTCCAAATAAGGTTTGCACACCCGATTCATGAGATCCATAAATACGACTGATGTGTTTGTCAAACCAAATGGCATAACCTGAAACTCGTAATAACCATAACGAGTCCGGAAAGCGGTCTTCGGGATATCTTCCTCATGAACTCTCAGTTTATGATAACCCGACCTCAGGTTGATCTTTGAGTAGACACTCGACCCTTGAAGTTTATCGAATAAATTGTCAATTCTTGGAAGCAGATAACAGTTCTTCACCGTTAGCTTATTTAATTCCCGGTAATCGATGCACATCAGAAATGATCCATCCTTCTTTTTGACAAACAAGACGAGAGCTCCCCAAGGTGAGGAACTGGGTCTTATAAAGCCTTTGTTGGAAAGCTCTTGCAGTTGATCCGATAATTCTTTCATCTCAGACGGAGCCAATCGATAAGGCGCCTATGCTACAGGTGCAGCACCAGGTATCAAATCAATTTGAAATTCCACTTGACGGGTTGGTGGAATACCCGACAAGTCCTCGGGAAATACTTTGTGGAAATCTCGGACAAACGGTACATCCTCAAGTCGCTTCTCCTCCGACTTGTCTTCAACCTTCTGTGCGGCAATATGTGCCAAAAAGACATGACATCCTCTTAGCAAATACTTTTGAGTTTTGGTGCATGAGATGATGTTTAATCTGGACTCGTTGCCGTAGTTGTTTCTGTCACCATGAATAATTAATGTTTCATTTTCAAAGGGAATACGAACGAGTTTCTCATCACAGACGATAACGGCATGACACCTCAACAACCAATCCATACCAATTATGATGTCAAAACTACCAAGCTCTACGGGCATTAAGTCAATGTTGAAAAATGATTTAGGAAGTTTAAAATACAACCCCAAATGATAGTGTTAACCCTAATTATTTTCCTGTCAGCTAGCTCAATGTCATAACTATGGTCTAATGCAGTTGGGATGATTTCAATTAATGAACTAAATGCAGATGACACAAAACTTCTATCGGCACCAGTATCAAATAAAATTGAAGCATAACGGTTGTTTAGGAGGAACGTACCCGTAACGACATTAGAGTCCGGGTTTCTCCCTGCATTTCTGTACCATTTGCAACGCTATATCAAAACAGGCTTTAAACGTTAAATGTTTACCTCTAAATCCTAATTTCATGTAAAGTTAACATCTAAGGTGAATGTACAAGCCACTAAAGCACAAGTACAAACAATATAACATCTTATTTGAATATACTTTCCTTCCAAAATGAGGTACAAGTCCTCTAAAGAACAATGTACAAGTCATTAATGCACGATATTCAAAATAGCCGTTTTACCTCCGTTTTCCTAAGAAACTTGTACAAACTAATAAAGTACAAGGTACAAGTAAGTCATGCACTTCATTTACATTCTATAATCATTCTCATTTCATAAGATTTCATGAAATCAAACCAAGAAACCCTAACCCGAGCTAAATACTAAACCGTGACCCGTTTCTTTATTTTTATCCGTTTTAAACCTAAACCATTACTCAAATAAGTTGTAAATACTTAATTTACAACATTACAATCCATATTCGATCATTTAAACACCAATGTACATGAATTAAACCTTAGAAACCCTAAATGAACCCTAAATCCAACCCGCGACACATTTACTAATTTTTACCCATTTTGAACAGGAACCATTAATCAAATCGTGTTGTAAACTCTTAATATAAACCTTACAATGCTTAATCCATCCTTATATCACTAATGTACTAAAAAATGAGCTAGAAAAACCCTAACCCGTGCCTAGCCAAACTCGCAACATCTTTTTCTTGTTTTGACCCATTTTTAAATGCAACCAAGTAAACAAGCACCTTGATGACTCACCTACTTCATTCCTAAGCGGCTTACAAGCTCCTTGAATCCATTTATTGGTTGCTAGATTGGCCACATCACCACCTTGTGGCTTCATTTCAGCCACGACACACAAACACCCACAACCTTCCACCTTGTATTCTAGCTTACAAGACTCATACCATAGCCCCTCCTTGTCATCCCTAGCTGATCCTTGTCACTTCTACTTGGTCCTTACTCCTCTAAACTTGGCCACCAAGGTGATTTACACCTATAAATAGGTGCACCCTTTGTTCATTTCAACTCACACTTTCAATTCTCATTCTATCTCATCAATGGCATCTAAATTCTGATCAAGGAAGTTATAAGAAGTCCCAATAACAGAAGTGAAGCCAAGAGTTGAAGTCTTGAAGCCCTGAGGAAGTTATCTTAGGCGTACGAAAGCAAAAGTCCCCATTTCGACCCGTTTCCAAGCTATACGCTTAAAACTAGGTTCCATAAGCTCACATTCTATTTCCATACTCTTATAATATTCATATGATCATGAATATACTCTTGTTAAAGTTATAGAGCTCAAAATCTATTCGTTTTCACGTTTTGATCCAAACAGAACCTTTGAAACCCTAATTTCATGTTTTTGCTTAATCTATAAACTAAACTTGTAAACTATTGTTATAATCTATCCTAATAAGCTTATCTAACATTATAATAAGTACTTTATTAAGTCTTGAAAGAATTTAAACTTAAAACCTGCGCGTTTTCATTTTAAAACCCTAATTCTACCCGTTTTGATTTCTAGCTTAACGAATCATTATTTTAAACCTTTGTTATGTTAAACCTTCATATTTTAGCTTATATTAATAAGCTATAACTTGTAAATTACTTTTCATATTGTAAAATATCATTATTATGGATTTTGGACTAAAAACGATACATTTTTCATGCAAAAGGGTATATATCGTAACTTTCTGAAACTTATAACTAAAAGGATTGAAAATGTAATTTTATCAAAGTTATAACTATAGGGGTCTATTATGTTACTTTCCAAAGTACAAGGTTTACTTTCTACATCTTTTAAACTATAAGGACCAAACTTGTAAAAGTGAAAACTCCAATGGTATATTTACCATTTTTCATTCTTAAGGGTATAAAATATAACATTTTGAAAAAGTGTAGAAATGTGTTCAAAACCTTATAAGATATAACTTTAATTAACGCTTGACGTGCTTATCATTTCCAGTTATTGAGCAAAACACTTAAAACCGATTATGTTATAACTATTATATAATTCATCATCGATGTGCTTTCTAAAAAAATCCTGTTCCGAATTTATATCGTATCACAATACTAGGGAGCTTCATATTAAGGGGTTTCATCTTGGTATTACGTTCTGACTGAGTTGTTGGGTTTACGATTTAAAGTGCCCTAGCTCCTCAAACGTTTACTGAATGACCTCTGAATTATGATGGCCCGAACGGTGATACAATACCCCATAATAATTCAATCAAAGATATACATTATACTTTATAAAGTTTTGAAACATAAAAATCAAACTAAGACTTGACATATTACCCCAGGTTGCGTGTGACAAAGCCGTTACTTTAATTTCATATACCCTTGCTATCAATCAGATTTCCCTATACTGTTAAGGTGAGTTCATAGCCTCGCATTTCAATCTTTCAAATATCTTATAAACCCGCGAGGGGGATACATGCTATAAACCATGAATGCAATTATTTCTGTATGCTATTCTTGATTTATTATTGCCTAAGTAACTACTTTTGCCTTTAAGTCCCCAATATCATGAACCGTTAATTACTCTATGGAGTGAGCGCGAATGTTGTGAATAGATCTATTTGGGTTGGACTCCCCGATTGGTGTACCCAGTGATATCGGTAACCAATTGCACATCATTAGAATATAACTGCGGGTGTTTTGGCAAAGGCACCCGTTGGGGCTATAACATGTGATTATTATATATCCCAAGGCTTCGGATTCATGAGCTAATGGCAATAATATTTTTTTACAAATAACGGGTGTATAACAACGTAACCCAATATCGAAGTTGCATTCAAACTATTTAACTTAAACCTATGAATTTCACTCAACCTTTGTGTTGACTTTTTAGCATGTTTTATCTCAGGTAATTAAGCAACTTATGGCACGGAGTGGCGTGGACTTGAAGATGGCTAAAACCTGTTATCATTCACTTTATGTTTCTAGATTTTGGGACCTGCCTTTGTAAAACTCTGATTTTAAATGAATGATAACGTATCTTTTAAAAAACGTCTCTTTTGAGTCGTTTTCTATGATTGTGTCTGTGATTCATGAAGTAATACCCCAGATTAGCTTCCGCTGTTATATGTCCAAAATGGGGGTGTTACAAAATCTTCCAAAATCCTTGTTAGAAAACCCTAGTTTTCTTCCTTGTAAAAACCCTTGATTAATGAAATCCAAGCCTTGAAATACCCTTGATATACCTTAGATATCAACCCTAATAATACTTGTATGCTTATAACCTTGCTAAATCAAGAACTATGGAACTTTCTTGCTTATGATTTTGAGCCGAGAGTTTAAGAGAGAACAAAGAGAGTGTGTTTGATTTTTCTAGCAAATGAAATATGTGTGAATAAGGCTTGCATTAATCTTTTATTTATAGTGGAAGTATATTGTAAACTACCTAACAAAACCATTAGATTAGGAGTGGTTTAGTGGGAAAGGTACAAGTGTTCTCCTCCTCCCTAGGAGGAGGCACGACTAAGAAGAGAGGGAAGGACAAAGGGTGCTTGGTTATCCCATGGGTAAAGATGTGAAGATTACATGGTGGTTAATAGCAAGATGAGGTGACTTTAGTGGAGGTTTAAGGTTTATTAGTTGTGGTTTATAAAATAGGACGACATAGATGGTTTATTAAGAGAGAAATTTCATAAATTTTGTGTATTGGGTATAAGAGTGGGTATTTGTTGAAGTATAGATGAGTATTGGTGCTTCCATGCATGCATAATTGTAATTTATTGCGAAACGTAAACGTTTTACGCAACCGATAAAAATAAAAGGTGAAAAATTAATAATTATCTTCGTAATAATTATATAATACTTGCTTGACGTAAACTTTTATTTGTTTGATACCCGTTTACGTTGATTGATGATTTTTAGTTTATGCGATTTAACTAAACGATGAAAATTAAAAGTAAACGCGTAAAACCCTAAAAATAAATAATGGAAAGTATGAAGTCGTAAAATGACCTGAAATAACGGATTGTTACAGCGTCCCCTTAGGGTTGTTAGCATATAAATACCCTTCTCATTTCATGAGAACGGGTTGGTTGTTTTCATTTCATTTCCTCACTTAGTTAAATAAACCTCCCACTATCTCCTTTCTCTCTCTAGTTCTTCTACTTTCCCTCTCTAACTTTCTTCTTCTTTCTCTCTATATTTCTACCATGTTTAAGTGTTTTTTTGTTATGGAAATAGTGAAATAAAAATCCTACAGTGATATATACTTGTATAAGGTTTACGTAATCGAGTTTCTTGATGTATGTGGTCCGACTTGTCTTGGATTTATCCAACGCAAGCGGGAGCCTTATTTAGGTATATATATTGTCCCTAGTTGGCCATTATTAGGTTGTTATCGGCTTGTAGTTTGCATGTATATTAAAGTGTTAATTGTTACGATACTTGTTATAACTATTTTAGTTGTTTAATTTTTTGCTCTTTATTATTAGTTGTTGAATCATATAAATTGCAAAGGATTTTTTGGAAAATAAATAAACATGATTAAAACCTATGAAACAAGATTTATTATAAACTAGTGTTCTTTTGAAGTCTTATGTGTCATTAAGGGTTGGGCTTACATACCGTAATGTTTCCCGCGACGAGACTTGCAAGTACATTAGTTTATAATGTGGTTTTCTAAACTAAAGATTTACACTTTTATCACTGACTATATTTTGGTGGTTTTACACGTTCTAAAATGCATAGGGTTGGCTCCCATACCGTAATGTCCTCCCGCGACACAACATGTAAATACACTTGAACTCCATGGTCTAGGGATGAGATGGTTTCCGAGACAAGGCAAATTGCTATGCACTACCTTGTTAATGATTGTTTGACAATCGAGGGAACTCATTCTATAATTCTCCGTGATAAAAGTTCACTACTATAAGCTTGAAAACACAGTTGAATTTTCAATTTGTTAAAAAAGATGGAATGAGTCATATATTTTTATATACACTTGCTATGTATAGTTTAAATTACTGTGACATCTTAATACACTATAATAAAATAACTTAATTGAGTAAAGTTTTTATTAAAACCTATGATACGAAGATGTATGCATGCTTTTTCGTACATATTTGATATACACGCTATTTGTCAAATACTATACCCTTTGAAACTAAGTCTTTGCCACCCAATTGTAAGGACACTTGCAATTTCTTTTTACTCTATATGAGACGTAGGTAAATTCCAACCTAAGGTGATTATTCACTCATAGTGAGACGTTGGTGCTATAATTATGGTTCTTTATTGGGCGACTAAATCGAGTTAAGCTGGTAAGATCCTTAATCCCGTGGCATAGATGGGATGAAACATGTTTACTTGACACTATTTTCGTGTACTCTAGTGTCACAAGTAAGTCCCATAATGATCTAGGAATTGCACTTGTATTGCAATTATTGCTCGTCACTTACCTTTTGAATATACCATTGCTAGCAAATCAACTGATGTGATGGTGTTATGTCAATTAGGATCCTAGCCTTTAGAAAATTAATTATTTATATGTTTAAACTATGGGTAGTTAATTTTATTTAAAGGAGTATTATAAAAAATACTAAATGTTGAACTTTTGTATGTTTTGTAGATGGCATTACCTGCTCAAAACTTGAACAATTCGGCTTTTAAGTCGATGCTCGAAAGAGAAAAACTTTCTGGACCAAAATTCAATGATTGGTTTCGTCAACTAAGGATTGTCCTTCAAGTTGAAACGAAACTGAATGTTTTGGAACAGCCTATGACCCCTGCTCCTGTTCCAAATACGCCTAATGAGGAATTGGAAGCATGGAATGCTCAATATGATCATCACAATAAAGTTGGATGTCTTATGCTCATCAGTATGTCTCCCGAACTTCAAAGACAATTTGAAAACTATAGTCCATACGACATGCTTCATGAGCTTAAATCTATGTTTAAAAACAAGCTGGAGTTAAAAGGTTTGATCTTGTTTAAACTTTTCATGCATGCAAACAAGAAGAAGGGCAATCCGTTAGCTCATATGTTTTGAAGATAAAGAGTCAAAAAAGGTTTGATCTTATGTTTATGTTTATATTTAGAGTCAAAAAAGAAAAAGAAAGAGTTTGATGTAGAGTTTTGTATATCTTAAGTCCTAGTGTGGTCGAGTCTTGGCTTAGCAACGCCTTTGCATGTATTCTTGTATATTAATTAACTCACCACCACCCAAATCCACCCCAAATTCACCCAAATATATCCTATTCGTTTCCGTTTAACATACACCCATACATCACAACCCTTTAAAGACCTCTTTGATAGTAATTCCTAGGTGCTTACGCCATAGCGGTAGATGTTTGATCCTTTATCAAGCTTATGGTAATTTATATACTATGACAGGTAATGAGTGTTATTTTCCCGTTTCCCATATTGTTATAATTCATTATACACCCGAGAGAAAGAGAGAATCTAAACACTTATTGTGAGGTGCTAGTGTATAATTTCCGTGCTTTTAATTACGAGGTCTAGAAAGTTGTGCCATGAATTATCTTTGAATAGTAAGTTAAATGCCCCTGATATTGCTATTGTCTAGGTAGAAAAGCCCATTTACTTGAGGACAAGCAAATCCCAAGTGTAGGGGTATTTGATGAGGTGTTATTTAATACACTTTTTCGCGGTCATTAAACCCCTTAAATCATGCAAATATCTCCAAAATACATGCTTAATCATTTCTTTTTATGTTTTTAGCACTTGGATGGCATTTGGAGGAAATACACGTGACTTGGGCTCATTTGGGGAAGAAACGGACAATATTACAACTCTACACCAAAGTCGATGAAGAAAATGCGTATAGTGCCTGGAGACGGCGTCAGAAATACCGGCGACGCCGTCAGGATATCAAAGTGACGGCGTCAGGATATTTGAGACGGAGTCAGAATGTAACCGACTTAAAGAAGCCCTAGAAGATTCGACAAAGCGACGATGTCAGGATTCTTGCTACGCTGTCGCGATTGTTTTTCTATATATACAAACTCAGAATTAGGGTTTTAAGTGTGGAACTCGGGAGTCATAATTAGAGTACGATTTGTAGTAGCTATTAGGTCGATTTTAGGGTTTAAAAACCCTCTTGTATCTACCTTAACTGCATGTTTTGATCAGTGAAGTTCTTTATCTTTTAATCTTTCAATATGTCTATGTGTTGTCTGATTAATTATTGTTCTTCGCTTCTCTTTAACATGCTCGGCTAGATCTTATAGTGTTTGCTTATGATTGCATGAGAATTAGTTTGTAGATCCTTTTAATATTGCTTCTTGTTGATGGATGTGCAAGTTATGCTCTAGAAAACTAGCCATAAAATATTACATTGGCATAGACGTCTAGGGAAACGTGATTGTGTAGAAAGGATTCCATCGGTAACAGTCTTCATACTACCTTACTCATCTATGGATGATCACCTTTTAAGTGTTTTAATGCATGTAATGTACTCTTAGGGGGACTTGTAATAGTCTTCATACTACCTTACTTGTGTGTTGCTTTAACGGAATATTACGTAGACGGCGGGTTCGTGTAATTCGTTCATGACTTAGGAAATACTTACATATCGCATCACAAGTGTGACAAAGCAATAGAATTAGGAGAAGAAAACTAAAGATCATGCATGATTAAGCAAACACTTTTATTTACCTATCGAGTTTCTACAATAGTTTATATTTAAATTTAGTTTTAATTAGTTTAATTAGCTTAAAACCAAAACCAACTTCAAAACCAAGATTTTACCTGCTTTCTAAAAATATAAAAACACAAAAACTAATCTTCTTTCAACCCCTTAGACCTTAGTTACATTTAGTTCGAGCCTTCCCAACCTATTCCCCTAGAGAACGATAACAACCCCCGAGTCTTGCCTATACTACACTACAACGGTTAGGTACACTGCTTAGGGAGTTGTAAAACTTCTTTGTGAGTTCGCAACAACCACATCACCAAAGAAGGCTGCTACACCCCAAGTCCTTACGATTCAAGGTGGTAAAATCCAGAAACCTAACAAGAAATAGCAAGCTGCTACGGGAAAAGGAAAATGCAAAGGCAAGTCTAAGCTAGCTTATGCCCCTAAGCCTAAGAACCCTCCACCTGCTAAGAAAGAGCACTCGACAAAGAACGTGAATTTCCACCACTACAAAGAGGTGGGTTACTGGAGAAGGAAGCGTCATGTCTACCTTGCTGAGTTGATGAAGAAGAAGAAGGAAGCCGGTTCTGCTAGTACCTCAGGTATCTTCACTATAGACTTATTTTATTTCCCTAATAAATCCTGGGTTTATGACACTCGTTGTGGCACTCACATAAGTAATACTATTCATGTACTTAGAGGAGAGAAGAAGCTAAAACAAGGAGCTTTATATCTATACGTGGGCAATAGATTGCGTGCAGGTGTAGAAGCTATTGGAAGTTTTGACTTAGTTATACCTAATGGTTTAGTTATTGTTTTAAATAATTGTCATTATGCACCTACTATAACTAGAGGTGTTGTTTCAGTTTTACGTTTGGTTGACAATGGTTTTGTTCAATGTTTTACGGATTATGGAATTTCAGTTTCTAAGAATAATGCTATTTATTTTAATGCTATTCCACGTGATGGTATTTATGAAATTGATATTCTTAATCTTGTACCAAATGTTAATTCTATATATACTGTTAGCAATAAAAGATCCAAGCATAACTTGGACTCTACTTATCTGTGGCACTGTCGTCTTGCTCACATAAGTAGAAATGCAATGAAAAGCTGCAACATGATGGGCTTATAAAATCAACGGATGGTGAACCTTTTGACCGATGCGTATCTTGCATATTTGGTAAGATGACAAGGAAACCTTTTTCGCATCAAACAGAAAGGGCTACTGATCTACTTGGATTAATCCATACTGATGTTTATGGTCCACTTAGACATGTGTCAAGACAAGGAGCTAGCTACTTCATAACCTTTACTGATGATTTCAATCGTTATGGTTATGTTTACTTGCTTAAACATAAACATGAAGTCTTTGAAACATTTAAGGTCTTAAAAAATGAAGTAGAAAATCAACTAGGGAAGATGATGCGGCGGGTTGAACCACAAAAGTTTTACAACCCTCCTAGGTAGAGTACCTAACCGTTGTAGTGTAGTATAGGCAAGACTCGAGAGGTTATTATCGTTCTCTAGTTGAATAGTGAGGTAGGTTCGAATTGTACGTTACTAGGGTCTAAAGATTGAGGGAAGAGTATTTTTGTATTTTTATATTTTTTTATGAAAGAAACTAAAATCTCGGGTTTTGAAGAGGGGTTTTTAAACAAAACTACTAACTACTCCTAAATGCAAGAAATGTAAAATTGGTGGGAAACTCGTATAGGTAAACAAACGTGTCTACTTAATCATGCACTACTCCCTAGTTGCTCTCTCTAATCTATTGCCCGTCACCCTCATTAGTGTAATGTGTATGTATTCCCCTAATTCTGCAGCGAGTTGGTCAGGCTCGCGTTCTACGTGACAACCTAGTCGGGCGTTACTTGTCAAACACGCTCCCTCCCAATAGTTAATCATGCATAATAAATACTTAAGAAGGAATCTACCTAAAATCAACTAGTTATGAAGAACTTAGTTGTAGGTTTCATCTAACCTAATCAAATTTTCCCAGACGTCTATGCTAATGTAATATCTTATAGCTAGTTTTCTAGAGCCTAACGCGCACATCACTAACAATAAGCAATAAATCAAAAATTACAAACTAGGTTTCATGCAATCATAAGCAAACACTAAATAATTTAGCCTAGCATGTTAATAGAAAGCGAAGAACAGCATATAATCAAACAAAACATAGGCATATTGAATGATTAAATGAATAAAGAGACTTCACTTCAACTAAACATGTGAGTATGTGAGTACAAGAGGGTTAGAAAATCCTAAAATTCGGCCAAAATAGATGCACACAAAGTTCTCCTAAGTTTCCACATGAAATTATGAGAAAATAAGGTTTGTATATATAGGATGTGGGCTCTGATGACGTCGCTAGGGTTTGTGCGCCGTCACCCCATCGAATCTTCTAAGTGTTTCTTCTCGTCGGCTAACTCTGACGTCGTCGCTACATGATCCTGACGGCGTCACAAGGTTTTTGTGACGCCGTCTCCACGACCTGAGAAGTCACACGTTTTATCCAAAATTTCACTTTCTAGGCACTTTTGGTGAAGGCGTCAGGATGGGAGTCGCCAGCTTAAAAAGTTGCGTTTTTGTCTAGTTTCTTCTCGAATTGAGCCCAAGTCACGTGCTTTTCCTCTGAGTGATTCCCAAATGCTAAATAACAAAAAGAAATGATTAAGTATAATATTCGGGCATATTTGCATGATTTTGAGGGTTAAATGGCCTCGAAAAAGTGTATAAAATGACACCTCATCAGAAGACTATAAAGGCTCTTCGATCGGATTGAGGAGGTGAATATATAAGCCAATAGTTTAAAGACTATCTGAAAGCATGTAGAATTGTCCAACGGCTTACTCCTCTATACACACCACAACACAATGGCGTGTCTGAGAGGAGGAATCCTACCTTGCTTGACATGGTTCGATCAATGGTGAATCTTTTAACTCTGCCATTATCCTTTTGGGATTATGCATAGAGTCTACAACTCGCATACTTAATATGGTTCCAACCAAGAAGGTTGATAAGACACCATATGAATTATGGTTTGGAATAGTCCTTAATTTGTCTTACTTAAAGGTCTTGGGTTTTGAAACACTTATGAAGTGTGACACGCCTGAGAAACTTCAACAAGGATATGTTAAGTGTATCTTTGTAGGATACCCAAAGGAAACAATGGGTTACTACTTCTACATCCCACCTGAAAACAAAACTGTTGTTGCAAGGTATGATGAGTTCTTTGAAATGAATCTCATCACTCAAGAAGCCAGTGGGAGGGCACTAGAACTTGAAGAAATTCAAGAAGAAGATACATCACATTCTGAAAACACTAGTGAACATCATGTTGAGGCAGAAAGTCTCGAACCTCAAATTGATGTTGCTCTCATTCGTAAGTCCGAAAGGACACATCGAGCTCCTGATCGATTATGTCTAAATGTAGAAGGTGAGGAGCATAGTTTAGGGGACCTTAATGATCATGTTAACTATAAAGCTGCATTGTCAGATCCTGAATCTGATAAGTGGCTTGATGCTATGAATGCGGAGATGAAATTTATGAAAGATAATCAAGTCTAGCGCTTGGTTGATCTTCCTCTGGATGCTAAGATCGTTGGGAGTAAATGGCTCTTCAAGAAAAAGACTAATATGGATGGCAATGTATACACCTATAAAGCTCGTCTTGTAGCGAAGGGTTATACTCAAACCTAAGGATTGACCATGAAGAAACCTTCTCTCCTGTAGCAAACATTAGAGCTATTAGGATTCTTATAGCCATAACCGCATTTTATGATTATGAGATTTGGCAAATAGATGTCAAGACTGCCTTCTTGAATGGTTACCTATATAAAGATGTTTATATGGTGCAACCTGAGGGTTTTGTTGATCTTAAACATCCCAAAAAAGTATGCAAGCTTCAAAGATCCATTTATGGACTAAAGCAAGCATCAAGAAGCTGGAATAAAAGATTTGATGAGGAAATCAAAAAGTTTGGTTTCACTCAAAATCTTGATGAGCCATATGTATATCAAAAGGCTATTGGGAGTAATGTAACATTCCTCATCTTATATGTTGAATACATATTGATCATGAGAAATCACATTTCAGTGTTACAAGATGTAAAATCCTATCTTGGAAAGTGTTTTGCTATAAAAGATTTAGGGGAAGCGGCATATATTCTAGGAATTAAGATGTACCGAGATAGATCTAAGCGGTTAATTGGACTAAGTCAAAGTGGTTACATTGATAAGATCTTAAAAAGACATAGAATGGGTAAATCCAAGAGTGGGAATATCCCAATCTGATGTGTTTCAAAAGCTTTAAATTTATAAGACTGAAATTACCGATTTATTAAATGGAAACACACGGGTAAAAGTATAAGCCACGTATGTAGTATAACATTTTTAGGTAAGACCAGGTCATCCACAGGGATTTGATTTGTGTTTGAATAATCGTACTAAAATAAACTTTAACAATTTTAAGATAAATTATGCTGGATTCAATGATGGAGAAAGATGACTACTCGGATAGCTTCATATAATCCATAAGCAATGGCGATGATTACAATCTCAGATTCGAGGTTGTTTAACTTATAAAAAGGTTTTCTCATCAAAACTTGTTTTCACAAATTAACTTGTTTAACTTAAGACTTATATTTAGTTAACTCGATCAAATGTGTCACTCAAATAATCCAGTTACTATTATATCAAATCTATTTTGTTTATCAAATAATGTAAGCGGATTTCTCCAATCAAACGATAAAGACCGTAGTCAAATCTTTAAAACCATATAACATACAACGGGTCTTTCGACCTATACCGTTATAAGCATACAATGAAAGTTGATAATCAACGTTGATAAGACAAGAAACGATAGGATTTCAACATAAGCTTAAGATTAAAAAGATCGTAATTATACCAAACGCTTATTCATTATTAACGTAACCGAGTAGTCATGATAGATTTAGCCTCTCATGGCTACGAAGTTCATAACAAAAGAAAGTAGAAAAACAAGAAACATATTATGCTTGGGGTAGGAAAATGGATCAAAATCCATCCTTTACAAGTATCGAATGTTACTTAGATATTTATTTTCTAAATACTATGGTGTTTGTTTTTCGTTCTTCGTCTTTGAATTCAGGTTTTGGTGGAGGCATTTGAGAGAGATTGAGGTGATGAAGAATATGAGGGAAAATGATAGGAAGGATTGATGTGAATGATGTGAAATTCGTCCACTATTTATAGGCTAAAAAATGGGAAAATGTGCGGCGTACTTTGCCTATGTCGGTTCCATTATCATTAATGCTTTGTAGGAAGTGCGGCGCACTTTTGTAGAAAACCGGCGCACTTTGGATGTTAATGCAGACTTCATTTAATTCTTTATTTCGTTGAGAAGTGCGGCGTACTTTAAGAAATGTGCGTACTTCTTGGTATCTTCAGCTTTAGTCCTTTCTTTTCTTCTAACTTGTCTTCCAATGGTAATAAACACTTGTATTTTGGTCTTTTGAGCTCGGGATGTCTTCAGTGAACCTGCACATATATCATGCTATTAAAAACGTGATAATGATGAGGGTGAGTTACATATACTGATTCCATGTGTCAAACTTTAGCCTTATACTTTGAACTTTTATTTATTATTATTTTTTTGATACCAAATGATAACTAAGGCAGACACGGAACTTCTTTCATTGAGCATTTTTCTTTAATTTTTGGATACTTCAGTGGGATAGCACTAAAAGTGAGTGCTGCAGATACCGGACTTACATGAGATTTATTTTACCTCTTATCATACGATTTTGCCTATAAATTAACCTCACTGCGGTCTAGTAAATGTTGATCAAGCACAAGTTCTAAAGCTACTAAATTATCGGCTCACTCATATAATTTTCAACCAATACCAATGCTCCAGAAAAGGCGACAAACTACAAGTACACAGCCGTAACGACGGATGAGACACTCGCAATTGCATTCAAACCTTAACCCAAGAAAGCTAAAGGTAAGAATTATCTTAGGTGTCAAAGATGGACACCCGAATTCCTTAATGTTTAAATTCTAACAATTTAGTGGAGTAATTTTTGCTAGTTATAATGTCAATCCGGTTGGATTTGCCTTACTAAGTAAATAATTTTTTTTTAATTTTGGATGAAAATTATATTTTAATTTCATAAAATTATCAGTTGAAAACTTTGGCTAGATTGCAGGGCAAACATGGAGATATATGATTAATTTATTAATTTTTCCTATTTGGCTTCCCCTCCACACTTAAGTTGAACATTGCCCTCAATGTGAGAACTGATAAAAATAGAAAAATAGGGAAAAATTAAGGGAAAACGGTACTTCTTGGGGCATAATGTGATGTAGCTGTTAAAGAGCTATATTTGAGCAAGTACCATAATTTTCCAGATTTAACGATATGTTACCTGCAAAAACAAACAAACAAAACACGCAAAAATAAAATATTTTTGGGTTTTTTTTATGTGAGGAAGAACTCCTCCACACTTAAGATAAAGCACGGGTTACCTCCCGAGAAGCGTTTAATTTTTAAGAGAGTCATTAGCTAGACTCGTACTTCGGGGGTCTAGTTTTTGTGAAAGAAGGGAGTGACTTCTTCCCTTTGGTCATTGTATTCGTCTTCTTCATAGTATAATTTGAGTCTATGGCCGTTAACAATGAATGTTTTTTATCTTTTCCATACAGTTCAACATATCCGGTTGAATATTGATGTTTTACTACGTATGGTCCAAGCCATCGAGATTTAAGCTTCGGCTGTTTGAATTTATACTTAGAGTGGAATAGTAGCGTTTTGTTTTCATGTTTGAATTCTTTCCTCATTTTGAGTTTTCTATCATGCCAGACTTTGGTTCTTGCTTTGTATAGACGAGAGTTTTCATAAGCTTGATGTCGGAATTCGTCTAACTCGTGTAACTGGAACATTCTTTTCTCACCAGCGGCGATGAGATCGGGATTACAGTTTTTCAGGGCCCAGTATGCACGGTGTTCAATTTAAAATGGTAGATGGCAGTTTTTACCATATATGAGCTTGTATGGTGTGATACTGGTAGGTGTTTTGTAAGCGGTACGAAAGGCACACAGAGCATCATCGAGTTTTCTTGACCAAATAGCTGGATTATCTTTTACAGTTTTTTCAAGAATTCTTTTAAGGGCTCTGTTTGTATTTTCAACTTGACCGCTTGTTTGAGAATGATATGACTTAGAGAAACGATGGGTAACTCCATATCTTTTCATGGTCTTTTCCATTATCTTATTGCAGAAATGAGTACCTCGGTCGCTTATGAAAGCTTTGGGCATTCCGAAACGGAAAAATAGTTTTTTCAGAAATGAAATAACAACTCTGGCATCATTAGTTGGAAGAGCTTGAGCTTCGGCGCATTTAGATACATAGTCTACACCAACTAGGATGTATTCGAATTTGTACGATTTCGAGAAAGGTCCCATAAAGTCGATACCCCAGATGTTAAATACTTTACATACTTGAATGCTATTTAAGGGCATTTCATCACGTTTGGATATATTCTTAGTTTTTTGACATGCTTCGTAAAGGCGAACTAGAGTATGATCTTCTTTAATGATTGTTGGCAGTAAAAGCCTAAGTCTAAGACTTTTTTAGCTGTGGTGTTTGGTCCATAATGTCCACCAGTAGGTCCATGGTGACATTGATCAAGAATGGTACGGGTTTCTGGTTCTGAGACACAACATCTAATCATACCGTCTGAACATACTTTGAAAAGATAAGGATCTTCTCAAAAATAGTTTTTGAGGTCAGAAAAGAATTTGTTCTTTTGTTGGTATGTCATTCCCTTAGGTATAATATTACCTACCAAATAGTTTGCAAAGTCAGCGAACCATGGTGCGTCATTAGTGGTTATTTCCATAAAAGTTTCTTCAGGAAAGTTATCGTTGACATCACTGTCACCACTTGTCTCATCATTTTCAATCCGAGATAAGTGGTCGGCGACAACATTTTCTGTACCTTTTTTGTCTTTTATTTTGATATCAAATTCTTGCAATAGAAATATCTAACGTATAAGACGTGGCTTAGCATCTTGCTTTTTGAATAGGTGTCTTAGAGATGAGTGATTGGTGTAGACAATTGTTTTGGTTAATATCAGATAGGGTCGGAATTTTTCAAATGCAAAGACTACAACCATTAGTTCTTTTTTAGTAACTGTATAGCTTTGTTGAGATGTATTAAGAGTTTTGCTTGCAAAATAGATGGGGGTGAAAGTGTTTTCCATCTATTTTACCTAAGACTGCTCGAACTGCGAAATCACTTGCGTCACAAATAAGTTCGAATGGAAAATTCCAATTTTGGCTCACGATCACAGGAGTACACATGAGTTTTTTTTAATGAATTGAATGCTTTGTGAAATTCGTTATTGAATTCGAATGGAGTATCTTTTTCAATCAACTTTGTTAGAGGACGGGTAGTTTACAAGAAGTCTTTGATGAAACGTCGGTAGAAACCGGTATGTCCTAAAAAGCTTCTAATGCCTTTGACATTAGTAGGGGGTGGAAGTTTAGAGATTACGTCAATTTTGACTTTGTCAACTTCAAGGTCTGCCCCGGACACTTTGTGTCCAAGCACAATTCCTTCTTTAACCATAAAGTAACATTTTCCCAGTTAAGAAAAAGATTTGCATTTTTGCAACGCTGAAGCATTTTATCGAGGTTATCTAGACAGTTATCGAAGGAGTTTCCAAAGACTGAAAAATCATCTATGAATACTTCTACGGATTTCAACATAAGCTTAAGATTAAGAAGATCACAATGATACCAAATGCTTATTCATTATATTAACATCACCAAGTAGTCATGAGAGATTTAGCCTCTCATGGCTATGAAGTTCATAACAAAATTAAATAGATAAACAAGAGACATACTATGCTTGGGTAGGAAATTAGATCAAAATACCACCAGTTACAAGTATCGAATCTTACTAAATCCTTATTTTACTAAATATTATGATGTTGTTCTTCCTTTTTTGGACTTTTATCATCAAACTCATGTGAAGATATTTGAGAGATATTTGGTGAGAATTGATAGGAAGGATTGATGTGTATGATGTGAAATTCATCCACTATTTATAGGCTAAAAATGGGCAAAAGTGCGGCGCACAATATAAAATGTGCGGCATACTTTGCCTAAGTCGGTGCAAATGTCATTAATGCTTCAAGGAAGTGCGGTACACATTTGTAAAAAACCGGCGCACTTGGTGAGTTAATGCAGACTTCATTTAATTCTCTAATTCGTTGGGAAGTGCGGCGTACTTATTTACATTTTTAGATTTAGTCCTTTCTTTTCTTCTAACTTGTCTTCTGATGGGTATAAATACTTGTATTTTGAGCTCGGGATGTCTTCAAGTGAACCTGCACATATTTCATGTTATTATGTACCAAAAGTTTATGTGAAATAATGAAATATATATAAATAACGCCGCCAAAAACATGTATAATTTAGGCATTATCAAATCCCTCCACACTTAGCTATTGCTTGCCCTCAAGCAATTAAAGAGAGAAAACAAGATCATTTATGGTAACGTGGAGAAATATTAGATTTTAACAAGTGTTTACTGATTTTATAACGTTTCAGGCATAGACATATAACTAAGCACCTCACATAGGGAATGTGTTTGATTTTTAGATTCACTCAAGTCACTCATATAGGGTTTATATTTGTGGAGTCACTCAATTGCACAAACATAATCTAAATAGCTACCATAGGCTTGTACAAGACACATAAACATGCCTGTTGTGGCGTGAGCACCTAGACAGAATCTCAAAGAAGTAAAACGTGATAATGATGAGGGTGAGTAACATATATTAATTCCTTGTGCCAAACTTTAGCCTTATACTTTGATTTTTTTTATACCAAATGATTACTAAGGCAGGCACGGAGCTTCTTTCATTTAGCATTCTTTCTTCAACTTTAGATACTTCAGTGGGATAGCACTAAAAGGGAGTGTAGCAGATACCGGAGTTACATGGGATTTATTTTACCTCTTAATATATGATTTTGTCAATAAATTAACCTCACTGCGGTCTAGTAAATGATGATCAAGCAAAAGTTCTGAAGCTACTAAATTATCAGCCCACTCATATAATTTTCAACCAATACCAATGCTCTAGAAAAGGTGACAAACTACAAGTACACAGCTGTAATGACAGATGAGACACTTGCAATTGCATTCAAACCTTAACCCAAGAAAGCTAATGGCAAAATTTATCTTAGGTGTCAAAGATGGACACCAAAATTCCTTAAGGTTTAATTCCTTACAATTTAGTGGAGTAATTTGTGCTAGTTATAATGTCAATCCGGTTGGATTTGCCTTACTAAGTAAATACATTTTTTTAATTTTTGAAGAAATTTTTTAATTTGATTTCATAAAATTATCAGTTGAAAACCTTGCTAGATTGCAGGCCAAACATGGAGGGATATGATTAAATTTTCCTATTTGGCTTCCCCTCCACACTTACGTTGGCCCTCAATGTGAGAACTGATAAAAATGAAAATAGGTAAAATTAAGGGAAAATGGTACTTCCCAGGGCATAATGTGATGAAGCTGCGAGCGAGCTATATTTGACCAAGCGCCATAATTTTCCAGATTTAACGCCATGTTACCTGCAAAAAGTAAACAAACAAAATATACAAAAAAGAAAATATTTTTGTTTTTTTTTACGTGAGGAAGAACTCCTCCACACTTAAGATAAAGCATTAGCTAGACTCGTACTTCGGGGGTCTAGTTTTTGTGAAAGAAAGGAGTGACTTCTTCCCTTTGGTCATTGTATACGTCTTCTTCATGGTATAGTTTAAGTCCGTGGCCGTTAACAATGAACATTTTCCATCTTTTCCATATAGTTCAACATATCCGGATGGATATTGATGTTTTACTGCGTATGGTCCAAGCCATCGAGATCTGAGTTTCGGCTATTTGAATTTATACTTAGAGTGAAATAGTAGCACCTTGTTTCCATGTTTGAATTCTTTCCTCATTTTAAGTTTTCTATCGTGCCAGACTTTGTATAACACCCTGTGTTTTCAAGTCATTGACGACGTCGATAAACCCACAATGTACCTTTTGTATTGTATGCGTTTGCTTTAAATCA
>BQNB010046760.1:29377-43517 GCA_026074375.1 Tanacetum coccineum
ACGTATACAAGCTTAAGAAAGCTCTTTATGGGTTGAAACAAGCTCCACGTGCGTGGTATGATATGTTGTCTTCATTCCTGATCTCCAATAACTTCTCCAAAGGCTCAGTGGATCCTACTCTTGAATCACTTAAAAAATATGGCTATGAATCTTGTGACCCAGTGGATACTCCCATGGTGGAGAAGTCCAAACTGGATGAGGATAAAGAAGGGAAAGCTGTAGATCCATCACACTATCGTGGTATGATTGGCACCCTCCTTTATCTTACAGCCAGTAGACCTGACCTACAATTTGCTATATGCATGTGTGCCCGGTATCAGGCTCGGCCTACCGAAAAGCACCTAAATGCAGTAAAAAGGATCTTTCGGTATCTAAAAGGAACCGTACATCGGGGTCTTTGGTATCCGAAGGATTCTTCCTTTGCACTAACAGCATTTGCAGATGCGGATCATGCTGGTTGTCAAGATACACGCCGTAGTACATCTGGCAGTATACAACTTTTGGGTGATAGACTTGTAAGCTGGTCGTCTAAAAGGCAGAAAAGCGCTGCGATATCCAGTACGGAAGCTGAATATATTGCTTTGTCCGGTTGTTGTGCTCAAGTCCTTTGGATGAGATCACAACTTACCGACTATGGCTTTGGATTCAATAAAATTCCAATGTACTGTGATAACAAAAGCGCTATTGCCTTATGCTGCAACAATGTTCAACATTCCAGATCAAAGCATATAGACATCCGGTTTCACTTCATCAAGGAGCATGTTGAGAATGGTGTGATCGAACTTTACTTTGTCAATACGGAATATCAATTGGCGGACATCTTCACTAAAGCTCTTGGCCGAGAAAGAATTGAATTTCTTATCAACAAGCTGGGAATGCGGAGTTTTACGCCGGATACTCTGAAACAATTGGCAGATGAAGTTGATGAATAGTGGTGGTACCTATTCAAATATCCTGTATAATACGTAAATACTTAAATCAGAAAAACACAAAAAGATTTTCATTTTAACTTTTATTTTTTCTAAAATCATAAAAACCAAAAATATTTTCTTTTATATAAATTTTTACAAAAACAAAATACAAAATTAAAAAATTAGAAAAATTCAAAAAGAAGTTTTACAATGGCATGTCTTCTGAAATCGATAACATTTACGGTCTTAGAAATGTCATTTAACAATGATACAAGCCTGTAAATGAAGTTCGAGCAGAAGTTACAAATGTTTTCAAAACATGCCAAATGGCTTGCTATTATTTCAGATAGCAACCCGGTCATCATCTTAAAGGCAAGTATTTCAAAAAGAAAACTTGGCCTCTCAACGGGAATTTATTCTCGGGCATGGTCTACTTTATGACCATGCAAAGGCTTGTGATTACTTTGCATCACAACCCGTGCTTCCTATATCCATAAGTGTACGTTTCAGTGCATCTATGTGAATAAATAAGAGAAATCTTATTTATCTTGGTGTTTGTTGTTTTGTCACATACAAAATCATTCCATCATCTGAAAATACTTTTCAAAATACATTTGACTTCTCAAACAATGTCTACAGCTCTTTAAATAGAAAACGGGTCATTGTTTGAGGGGGAGAGAATGTCAAATTTCTTTGTCATAATCAAATGAGCTGTAAAAAGGGAAAAAGATTTTCAAACGATAAAGTAATATCTCATGATAACTCGATTGTGCTTTATGTGTTACTTGTTTTATACCTTTAGGGTGTAGTTTTGCTAAATTATGTCTATAGGTATGAGAGTATAAAACATTAGGGACCAAGTGTGCTATTTGTTTTTTCTTGAATATACCTTATAAAACATAATGTGTAAGATTAATAAGTAGTATAAGATGAGGGGCCAAAAGTGTCAAAGTTAGAAATCGGTTATTACAATAACACCCCCCAATCATCACCCGTTCCCATTCACTGTTTACACACTCAAAAACACACTCAAACACACACACGAACACATTCCACTCGAACCACTTCAATCAAGTTCAATCACTCCATTTCATCTAAGGTATAACTTAAATCTCGATCTTCATTTCCTAATCAACTCGAATCCGAATCCTAAAGAATTAAACGATTTCACCCGCATTTGATGAATGCCCTAATTATAAATTAGGTTCTTAAAATCAACTTGGTAAATCCTTAAATTGATTGAGGCTTTTGTTGTATAGGTGTATAAATATAGTTAGGCTAGTCGAGTTGTTAGTATTCGTACGCTGTGATTTATACTGTTATTGATTGTTTTATGCTCGATTGAATAGATATATACATAAATATTATATGATTGTGAGTGAGATTGTTATATCGTGGTTTAATGGATATACTAGAATAGAGTTAGCTGTTAGAGTCGATCTAGCACAAATTTAAGAAACCGAACAATCAAAAATTATATGAATCGAACGAGTAACTTGTTGTGAATCGAACGAGTGTCTAAATGTGAGGACCAAAAAAAAAAAGAAAGAACAAAAAAAAAAAAAAAAAAAAAGAAAAAAAGAGAAAAAGAAAAAAAAAAAAAAAAAAAAAAAGAATGAGTGAGTGCTAGTAAGGACCGAACAAGTAAATCATAATGAGGACCGAACGAGAGTGTCCTAATGAGGACCAACGAGGGAATGTTTATTAGGAACGAACGAGTGGATCAGTAATTAATCGAACGAGTGACTCATTTAAAGGCCGAATGAGCACTATTTGACTGGACGAACGAGTGACTAAATGTGAGGGCCGAACGAGTGACTTACAATAAGGACCGAACGAGCAACTGTTAGTAAGGACCGAACGAGCAACTGTTAGTAAGGACCGAACGAGCAACTCATAGTGAGGACCGAACAAGCAACAGTTAGTGAGGACCGAACGAGCGACTCATAGTTAGGACCGAACGACTGTAGGATTATAAGGACCGAACGAGTGCTTGTGTAAATGGACCGAACGAGCGTAATTTAGTGAAAACCGATCAAGGTGTTTTTTTCTTTGAGGACCGAACGAGTGAAGTTATCAACACTTAACCAATTTTTGACATAACACACTTAAGATCAAATTTTTTCTAACTAAGAAAATTCAACAAATCACTTAGTTTAAATAGACATTAAAGCTTGAAAAAGCAGGTCAACTACATTCAACTTAATTGTTAGGATAGTGCCTTTGTCATATACACAATTAGTCTATCTAAAGTAGATTGATCTTCAAAAGTGCTAAAGTCCTAAAGGATCTCATGAATGTGAATGATTGTGACTTCTTGATAAACTGCACTCACTCCTTTCTTAAACAGACTCATGTAAATTCTCAATAGCGGATCAGATTGCTTTGGATGATGCATTGGTGGCTCCTGCTGACCGACTTAAGATTGGTAAATGTAATCTTCGCTTAAGTTCGGATGTCACATCAAAGGAAGCAACCCTTCAAGTGGTCTACGATGTGTTAAAGCTCACTCCTTTCTACAAGCATTCGATCACTGCTGATGCTCCAGAGATCTATATGCAAGAATTTTGGGATTCTGCTTATGTTCATAATCGATCTGTCCGATTAAGATGAATAACAAGAACACATTATCGGTCTTGATCAATTCAGAGACATTCTTCAAATTTGCCCTAAAGTCGGTAATAAGAAGTTTGTAGAACCACCTCTTGAGAAGGAGATTCTTGCCTTTCTAGCTAGTCTTGGTCATTCTGGAGATATAAGGAAGATCACTGATGTTAATGTCAATAAACTGCATCAACCCTGGAGATCATTTGCTGCTATCATCAACAAATGTCTCAGTGGTAAACCATCCTATGACAGTCTTCGTCTTTCTCAAGCTCAAATCTTGTGGGGTATGTACAATAAGAAGAATGTTCAATTATGCATATCTTCTGTGGGATGAATTCATTTTCCAATTGAGAAAAAAAAAAAACAAAAATACAAAGAAGGGCATGCTATGGTACTACCCTTGGTTTCACCAAGTTAGTCCGTCAACTTTCTCATGATAAAGACCCTTCAATTCCTCGAAGAAACAAGGTCAGTTGGCACTATGCCAGAGATGACCCCATGTTTACAACAACATGTTCATCTCAGGAATGAGACACTCAGCTTGTACGGTACTATCTTGCCAGTAGCAATTAACCAACGAGGACATCCGCAACTCTGAATCATACAAAGAGTATTATGCTATTGCTTCAGGAATAATTCCTCCAAAGACAAAAGGAAGCAAGAAGAAAGCTAATACATATACAATCACTAAACAGAAGCCTCCCACTGCCCCCAAAGAAAAGAAGTCTGGAAAAGGAAAACAGAAGACTACAGAGTTGAAAACTATCTCTGAGGCGGATTTGACAGAGGCTGAGCAACTCAAAATAATCACAAAAAGAAGCCGTCAAGAAACTCACAGCTCTCATGCCAGTGGTTCTGGTGCAGATGAAGGAACTGGTGTTGCACCAGGGGTTCCCGATGCACCTGATTATGACTCAGAGGATGATATCTCTTGGAAATCAAGTGCAAGATTGAATCAAGAATTGAGTGAGCAAGCACAAGATATAAGATGCAGATAAAAATGACGTTAATGAGACTAAACAGGATGATGAAGATGATGATGAACATGACGATAACGAGACAGATCAAATGAGATGGAAGAACAGACTGAATCCAGGAACGATGATGGTGATTATTTTGTCCTCCAAAGCTCACAACTCATGATGATGACATAATACATGAAGAGGAAACTGATGAAGATGATTCTTTCGATCCTACAATTCACACACCCTCTCGTATTTCATCATCAGATGACGAAGATAGTGACAATGAAGTTGAAGGTGCGAATGTTGAAGGAGCAAAGTCGGATGAAGATACTACATATGACGAGGATCAAGGAAATAAGGCAGTCGAAGATACCAATACCGATATTTGATAGAAGAGTGATGTAAATGACAGATGTTTATAGTTACCCCAGGTTCAAGCAACCCAGGATAATTGAAAGACTCATGTGACCCTAACTCGGTAATCCTGATGGTCAACAACAAAGCCGTCTGTTATCTATCTAGGCTTCCGTCTCCACATGCTGAATCCAAACCAAGATCCCGTGTTGATGAATATTTTTGGACACGTACTAAGCCACCTCTCAAATTGATACTCCTGAAACAGCATCATGGTCCATCCTTTACTGCACAAACCAATCGCCCTCAACGCCGTATCTCTCGTCATTCAACTCAACAACACCAATTTTGACATCCGCTACTACTTACAAGCTCCTCGCTACAAAATCTTCCAACTTTGCTTCGTTGTTTGTCTTTGATTTACAGACTCTAAAGCGTAGAAGACAACTTCTTGGAAACTCAAACAAACAAATCATATGCTAGCGCTCTCCTCTATTCCTAGCATCGTAGATCAATATACTAGCAAATAAAATGCAGGAAGCAGTGGACGTTTGCAGTCCCAATTGAAGTATGACAGAATCGAGAAGAGTCCTACGACTGCAATCAAACAATTCCTTGATTCAATCGATGAAGGAATGAAGAAAATTATCAAGGAACAAGTCAAAAAGGAAGTCTCCAAAATTACTCCAAAAATCGAGAAGTTAGTAACCGATCAACTCGAGTCTGAGGTTCTGGTGCGATCATCAAAAAAAGGTAAATAAAGCCCCCAACACGTCTCATGCATGTAGCTACCAATCTTTCAGAACTAGAGCTGAAAAAGATCCTTACTTGACAAGATGAAGCTAACAACTCTATCAACAGGTCAGATATTCAAAGGCAGCTCTACAAGGCATTAGTTGATGCGTATGAAGCTGACAAAATCTTGTTAGATACATATGGCGATACGGTCACAATAAAAAGACCTAGAGACGGTGCAGATGATGATCAAGAACCCTCCGCTGGAACAGACCGGGGGTCCAAAAGAAGAAGGTCAGGAAAAGAACCCGCTTCTACCAGTGCTCCAAGTGAAACGACAACCACGACCGCAGGAAAGACTACCAGTACAGGATCTAAGACTCACAAGAAACAACAACCTACATGACTACCTTCTCCTGATCATGCATGGAATAAGTATGTTCCTGCCGTTCATGAATCTGTCCAACCTTGGCTAAGCAATCTGGCACAACAAGACACTCAAGAGTCATCGATAACAAACCGACTCCTACATTTACTTTCCGCTTTGTGATGAATCGGCCAAAAATGTTAAACACTGACAAATGAATTGCTAGCAGGTCCAACATTTGAGCTGATGAAAGGCACTTGCAAGAGTTTGACTGAACTTGAATATTTTTGTGAGGAAGTCTACAAAGCCACAACCGAAAAATTGGACTGGATCAACCCTGAAGGTCGCCAATATCCTCATGATCTGCGACAGCCACTACCGTTAGTTCCAAATTTATCTCAAGGTCAATCGTGTTATACGCGTTTCATCACTTCATCAAATACGACCTTGAGTACCTACGTGGTGGTTGTTCAAGCCGCAAGTACTCTACTTCAGTTACGAAGACTACGGCTGCAGATTACGGGCATATCAAATGGATAGAAGACTTAGTGCCTAACTCAATGTGGAGTCAAATGATAGTCAAATACGACAAATTTGCCCTCTGGGGAATCTCACATTGGGGCAAAAAGCGAAGACAGTTCTATGCATTTGCGACCTCAAGGGAATCAGCTCGTGACGTCTATTCAAAAAGACGGATTATTGCTGTCACTAAGGTGGAAATAGTCGAATGGCAAGACTATAAGCATCTTGACTGGATTACTGTACGAAGGGATGATGACGTTCTTTACAAGTTCAAAGAAGGCGACTTCCACAGACTAAGGATCCAAGACATTGAAGATATGCTGCTTCTTCTCGTGCAAGGAAAAGTGACAAATCTCAACGTTGAAGAACGTATTGCATTTAATGTCTCCTTAAGAATGTTTACAAGAAGCGTTGTCATCCAGAGGCGTGTGGAAGATCTTCAATTGGGTGTTGAAAGCTATCAGAAGAAACTCAACCTCACAAAGCCTGACACGTACAGATCCAATCTGAGAAGACAAGCAAATATACACCATACTCCGATCCAAGAGGATTCATCTACGAGAACAAAGACAAGAAGAACAGATTGATGCGCATTGACGAACTACACAAGTTCAGCGATGGTACTCTAGATGACGTTCGGACTGCTCTAAATGATCGCCTCAAGGGAATTAGAATGGAGTATTTGCCACAGACTTTTTGGAGCCAACGTGACAAAGCAAACGCAAGAGCTATGATCCAGGCGATTGACCAAGGCTAAAGACAAATGAGGATAATGAGGAGTATGGAGAGATCGTTGTCGGTGACGACCATACGGGGTGACCACGGCTTATACAAAGGACCAGAGATTTATCAAAAGTTTGTCTTCTCGATCTTAAAAGGCCAATCACTTGTAAATACATTTATCTTAGTGAAAAATGTTTCATTATTAGTGTAGACTTTTTGGTGAAAATAAGATGTGCTCGAGTACAAATTTTTCAAGAATTTCTTAGTAAATTCAAAATTTTCAAATAATTGTACTCGGCATCATCTTATAAACCCTCAAAAGTTGAGGGGGAGCAATAACATGTTCCAATATGCTAGCATATCTCTTTTGTCCCCGAACGGTTAATCAATTTGTTATCCAAAGAATCAAGGGATTAACATTTGGATAAAGGGAGAAAATGTGATTAAACCCTGGACTTAATGTATACTTGACAGAATGATCAAATAAAATGGACACAATGCACTCCATACCTAGAATAGTACTAGCGATTACGATCACATTTTAAGGAAGAGCTTTTAGTGATAATGAAAAACTCTCAAAGTGTAAATCTATGATATTAATATCAAACAGTTTGATTGAAGTTTTCAATTGTTTTTGGAAGGATACACGAGATGAATACCCAAAAGACCGGACAGTATCTTAAATTATGAAGTTATAAGCGGTTTAGGCTTAGTTTTCAATCCCCATGATCAGCAAACCGGAGGATTCTACCAGGATAACCACTAGTTATGATGTAAAGTCCTTAGGCTATGAATAAAAAGGAGAAAAAGTGAGAATTGGATAATGCCACTGAGCATGGAGCTAACATGGAACAAAACCCAACAAGTGTTAGTTATTAAGTCTCGGTATGCTTGAAGGTTGAACAATGAAAAAGAAATGTAAGGATAAAAGGGTGAAAATAAAGAAGCCCACCATCCCTTAGGCAGAAAACCGGGTCAAAACATATGCTAGTCAGAAACACTCGAGGTGTTGTCTGACATTGTGGAAGACAGTCATGGTACCCAGTGACGCTATGTACAAACCCATCCCAGCGACCAAAGTCAGAAAGACCTTTGTTTCAAAACTCACGAAGATACACTCATTTCTATTGACTCTCTCACTCGATTAGTTGATATTGAAAAGGTGCACTCAGCACCAGCCTACCGATCACTAAAATTAAAATGCACTATTGAGTCTAGAGCCAAAAGAGATCATCTATAAATCTCATTAGGACACTTGTCAAATTCTACTTGCTAACTCACACAATGTGAATTACAAGATACATTTAAGAGTCCTTCGCATTATCCTTGTGATTTTTCCAGAACATCAGAGTGATATCATTCACAATGAAGATGGAAATCCTGCTTGAGCCAACATCAAACAAGCTCATGGTAGGGGTAACTTGTGCGATTCTTTATGAATCAAACTTGTTACAACAGGAAAGAAACGATGTGGCATCATAAGAATCAAACTTGTTCCAGGAAAAGGATCAACGGTTGTTAAAGAATTTTTGAAATGTTATACACTCTCGTTGTGTCACAAAAACTATTTGTAAGTGAAACACCGATTTTGATTTTCAATCAATTTTATATATCAATCGGTGATATAGTAACTCAGTGTTCACTCTTATCGTGCTGTCTGCTTTGTGAACGTTCCGATAAGTGAGAACAATGCTGATATGATGAATCTAATACTATGTGTTAGAAAGATTCAATACTTCAGCTGGAAATCCCTGTCAAGAAGATTTTCTTTAAATTGCATCTATCTGATCACAGTCGAGCTCTCACGGATCCGAATGTTTTCTCCAACCAACCTGGCAATGACAAAGCCATATTCGTTCCCCTTCTTTATTGCTAACTGTTTTATGCAGTTGTGTTTAAAAATGTGGGAGGTCCCTGATTCCAGCTGGAGCTTACAAATCCATAGGCACTGCTCATACCCGAACCGACAAACATAAAGACATCATGAAAGCCAAGTACATGTTTCAAGACTTCCGTCTACTCTGATACCACAACATCTTTCAGAGTGTCGAAGTGTTAAAGTTCATGAATTTCAAGAAATATGCAACATGAACGCTTTTTAATATGCGTATGAGCATGTCGGTCCAGAAGTCACAAGTCCACAAGATGGCAAAGTTTCAAGATGCAAAGGGATTGTGCTTGGACGAATGATCATCAAGATGCCTTAGTAAGATCTTCAATGTCAAATACAAGTCAAGGAAACAAAGCTTAATCCAAGAAGTCAATGACACCACAACATATTCACAAGAGAAAGTCAAGAGGTAACAGCTAAAGACTAGGATAAAGCATAGTATGCTAGGTTTAAGTTTGTAAATTGGAGTGACCTCCCTTTGGGGGAGATTGTTGGAAAACACGAAAGTGTCGGATCACATCCATTTGTAACAGCTCTTAGCTCGTAGTTAGTAAATGGATTAGATTAGTAATCTAGTCCGGCCCAAGGCCAATGGAAGGCCCAATCTAGCCCATGGCCGGCCTCAATAGGGTATATATAGACCCTCTCCTAGTCTTGGAGAGGGTTGGTTGTTCCATTTTTCCATATACTTTCATTTATAAAATTCATCCATTTTCCATCCAATCTCTCTCTAACATCACAACCCACATCTCACTCTTGTTCTTGGTTTGATCTTAAGATTACTAGTATTCTTCAAGCACTACAACAGTAATTTGAGTTATAAGAGAGAAAAGACGAATAACCTTGTTCTTTGCTAAAACTGAGTGAACCTAAAGCTCTAATTGTCTTAGCTATTTGTCAATAAGCCGAGATTAAACCCACAAGCTCATCATTTGACAGCTTGTCATCCATGAAGCTCAAAACTCAAATAGCTCATAAACTTTTAACACAATATTTAGAAATTTGGACTTTTATTAAGACTTTGAAGAAATTACAAACTGAGGGTATGATAACAACATTAAAAAGATAATTAAGTTGAAAATTACATAAGCTTAAAAACATAAATTAAAACTAAAAAAAAACTGAACTCTGGTTAACTATGTCTTCTTTCTCTTATATAGGCTAAGAGACTTCTTTGCATTGTGTTTGTTTTGTTTGTTTGGTGAGAGCAAACCAAAAATAATCCTGGCCATTGATATCCCTTTGCTACTTTGATTTCTTTGGCATCGTTGATCTTGTCTTGAAAAAAGTGGGATTGCCAAATGGGATTGTGGTTTTAATCGGAGGTGAGGGTTTAGTTAGATCCATGGTGATTTGTGCGGTTGGTGTTATGAGGAGAAGGAAAAGGTAAACAGGTTTTGGGTTTTGGTCATGGCGGGAAAACTTGGGTTTATCAAGGTTGGGGGTGACAGGTAAAAGTTTGGGTGGTTGTCACATTTGGCCCCTCAAAGTTTTAAGTGGTATTACATGTACCGTCCTTGTGGTGATATTCGTTGGTCCTAGTAGTTGGTTGGGTATTGCACCGTTAGTCCTTTTGGACTAACAGCGTTGGTCCTTTAGGACTAACGGTGTAGAGACAAAAGAATAAAAGGTTAACACCCATTAAGTGGGGTAATGGATTGGGCCAGTGTTTATAACTTGGGCCGTTTGGTTTTTAATTAAAAGGGAATGGGCTTATGGGTCATAAAGGGTTTAAAAGGTTTAGTCAAATAAGTGGGCTGACCCGGCCCACTAGGAGGGTACAGCTGGGCCCACTTTTTACGGTTTAGGTTTTCAGGCTTGGTTTTTGATGCTCAGTCCGATGACGTATCCTAGGGTTGACTTTGACTTCGTTTTGACTTCATAAAATACACAAACGTTGTCGAGTCGATCCGGTAATTTCCGTTTGAGCTCCGTTTCCAATCCTTTTGTACCCTTGGCTTCAGTTTTTCGCGCTCTTTCCAAATCCGTGCTCAGTTTTGTCCGGTTTGGCTTCGCTTTTTGTCTTTTAGTGAATATTCGGTTCCTACACAACACAAATGCAAAACAAACATATATTTGGCAGTTTTTGTCTGTTTTTGGTCATTTAAGTCCGTTTTTAATGGAAAAAGGTATGTGTAATTAAGCACATACCAAAATCCCCCATACTAAGATATTGCCGTGTCCTCACGCAATGTTATGAAGTAACACTTTAAGAAAACCAAGAATCTCAATCCCCCTCGACTAATGACCTCGAAAAGTAGCTAAGTGTTCGTCAAGGGGAACTAAAGAATCAATAGCTTCGACCAGTCCCGTTTTCACCATTTTTTATATGTACGCTAACTATCCCTAATATTTTTGTATTTTCCTTTTTCTTTTCTTAACTACCATGTTTGTCTTCCTTTATTTTATCAACACTGGAATCATAGAATGAGAAACGCCCATAAAATAATCTACGGATGTCCTGACGGATAAATTCATCGTCCCCGATTTTTCACTAGTCCCAAGCTAAGCGTAAAAATGAAATCACCGTTAAGTACAAGTAAAGATGATAACACTACTTATAACTATGACTTGTCAACTTTCCGCTCCCAACAATTATTGAATTAGAGTGATTGTGCTTAATTTTAAGTTAAATTTAAATCGACAGTTTTAGAAAGTAGTATAGTTTATGTGCATAACGATATTTCTAAAGAAATCTGGGGAAAAGACTAGATCACCCACCAACCAGCATATTCTCGATAGATCCCCAGCCGAGTTCGGCTATAGTTATCAGGGTTGGACCCCACAGAAATGTTCGCAATGTAATAGCGGGATATCCACCCTTAAGGCTGAATTTCTTAATTTGCCCCCCGCTAATAAACAATACTACTCAAAGCACACAATCATCAAAAATTTAATGATCTCATTGGTGCGATTATTCCATGTAGTGACCTTTCTTCTCGGAACGTCCCAGCCTCATCAGCTAAGTGCCTAGGTTTTTTTAACTATAGAACTTTTTGCAACATCTTCATCATCATAATCATAAGTTCTTAAAGCTAGGAATGCGTTGCTTAGTTTGAACACCTACCTAGGCCTCGCTCCCTAGTAGGATATCACAACCAACGACCGGTGTTCTTAGTTTGAAAACCCACCCCGTTGCTAGCGTAGTGGGAAATCACATCAACACCTTCTTCCTAATATGGCTAAGGATAGGTGTCTTAGTTTGAACCCTCACCTAGACCTCGCTTCCTGGTGAGATATCACAACACACCAAATCCCTAGAAGTAAAGATGTCTTAGTTTGAACCCCCACCTCGTGGTTAGCGGAGTGGGATATCACGACACATCTTTTACTTGCTCCATATACTCAAATGTATGCTTCATTGGCATAATTTCAATATTCATGCATTTTTGCATTCATATTTCATTCATGCTTCTTTGGCATTTTAACTTTCAAATTACTAAGAACAGAAAAACCTCGCTTTAAAGAATCAAGTTACAAATTTGAAGCTTTTTCTAAAAACATCGATTGACTTAGTTGAATTGAAATGAGCACGTATGATTAGGTGGATTAAAAGCTAATGGGAGAAAAAGCCACAAGTTACTCATATAAGCTTTAGAAGAATCTTGCTCAGCACATAAACTTATATTTAACTCTATCACTTCTTGTTCTTCACCTTATTAAAATTCGAAGCAATAGAATTCGTGAAAGCTTAGCCTACAATTGAGGAACTAGCTAGGGCTCAACACGCCCGATCGAGTCAAAAATTATTCTCATTCTACCCATTAGGAAAGTCAAAACTGTGACAAAACACTTATTTTATTTTTGAAAATTTTTAAATTTTTTTCATTTTTTTTTGGTATTTTTGCAAAAATTTGGTGGTAAAAGCGGGATTACGTGACAACAATGGCTGCAGGCAACAATCAAATCGAAGATCCCCCCCATACTAGAACTAAACATCGTCCTCGATGTTTCAAAGGGGTACCTACGTAAATCTAAGGCCGTTTATGAAGTGTGCCAAAAGATAAAACGTTAGTCGATTAGATTTGGATACTGGATTCCCAAAATGAAGCTGAGGATGCGAAACTCTTGTGAATGAAAGATAAAACTGAGAGCACGAGAGTCTTCACAATCCGGGCAATCCTGGACAATTAACAACACAAACACGAAACACGGGTAATGGAAGAGGCGAGCCTCTACACAACAAGAAAACACTTATTCATTTCTACACAATACTACGATAAGCATGGGGTGCCTCCCACGAAGCGCCTTGCTTTTGTTAACCGAGTCACAAGCTCGACTCGACCCCGAATTCATTGGTCCATGGGGAAGCAAGTGGAAGATAAAGTCATCATCGGACTTCCCTTCAAGCGGTTTGGATAAACATTGAATTTCATGAAAGTTCCACTCCGATGAGATACATCCGGCATAAAAGAATGATACATTGAGATGCCGGGATCAAAAATGGTATCTTCATTCCTGGTGGAGAGAAGATATGGAGGGACAACGAGATACGTAAGAAAAGCAAGAAAGATCCATACAACATAAGCGAAGAGAGAAGATTGGTCATCCTCTAATGGTACATTCACATTAGTCGTAGACACATTCTTACGAATCTCGGGGTCAATAGAAGTCAAATCTCCCGGATCGGGATCAACCTTAAATTTGAAACATTCAAGATTCGGGAGAGACATTATGTGAGCGAGTTCATCGGCGAACTCCTCATGATAAGGGTCACTCCTATCGGCAGGAGGAAACTGATTATTTGAAAGATCAAAGATAAACGAATCATATTGAGAAAAATCAACATGAGTAGTGGTACTGCTATTATTATTGAGATCGAAATATGTTTCTACACTCATAGTATTTCTATGCTATTATTATTATGCTATTATTATTGAGATCGAAATATGGATGAGGTAAAAGTACGCTTAGAAACATAGCGTAATAATAATAGCATAGAAATACTATGAGTAGCAAACACAAAAAACCCTCTCTCTACTATGGGCGATTTTGATCCTTCTTTTTCTGCTTGCTGATCCGATCTCGTTTTCTCTTCCAATCATTGTATAACGAATGAATATTG
>BQNB010046761.1:0-43517 GCA_026074375.1 Tanacetum coccineum
GACGATGGTGGTGATGGTGAAGGTGACAATCGCCGAAGATTACTTTCTTTAGCTGAAGAAATGATTTTTAGGCGAGTCTTAGCGGGAGAGAGTACTGAAAAAGGTGACTATTGCGGAAAGGTACGAAAGATTTGTTGTTCATCCACAATGTTTTTCGTATTCATGTAATTTTTCGTATTAAAAATTGTTAATGTTATTGATATGCAGGGAATGGTACCGATGATATCATATTCGGCAGTTCATCAGCTTCATATATTCATATTTATTCTTGCCGTCTTCCATGTTCTTTATAGTATTGTTATCATCGGTCTCGGTCTTGCCAAAGTAACTATCTTTTCGTTCTCGGTCTCTTTTATATATTAGAACAAATGAATATATGACTGTCATGTACCTAAGTTTAGGATATGCAGGCCGGCCGGGTAGTAAAATATATATGTCATAAAATTCTTAATGTGGTAAGATGTGACAGATGAAGAAATGGAAGAAATGGGAAGCAGAAACTACTTCACTGGAATACGAATTCACAAATGGTAATTACATGTATTCCAAGTCTATTTCTTTTAGCATAAAACTGTAAAAAAAATAACATTTCAAATCTTTTTTTTTTTTTTTTTTGGAATTTTAGATCCTGCAAGATTTCGATTTGCTCATCAAACCTCCTTCGTCAAGCGTCACACAGGACTTTCTACAAAACCTGGAATCAGATGGGTGGTAAGTTTAAAATTTTACGTTCGTTTGAGATAAAAATGACATATCATATGCTCAAAGGCTCACAATCAGGCTTGAGCCATATTTATCGTCTAATATAATTATGTTTCATTCAAAATAGGTAGCCTTCTTCAGACAATTCTTCGGATCAATATCGAAGGTTGACTATTTGACCATTCGCCATGGATTTATAAATGTAAGTTAACTATCACTCTATTTGTTTTGTTTCTATGTATTTGCACTAGAATCATATCTTCATTTGACCCGTAAATTCTCAATAACGCAGGCACATTTTGCTCCAAATAGCAAATTTGATTTCCATAAGTACATTAAGAGATCCATGGAAGATGACTTTAAGTCAGTCTTGGGTATAAGGTGTTCATCGTCATTCATTCATGTAGATTATATTGTTTGTTTTGACGTATATTGATTCATATGTTTATTATCATTTTACAGTATACCTCTCTGGACGTTCTCGGTCATCTTCCTACTTCTAAACGTCCACGGTTAACTCTCTACCCTGATCACACTATGTACACGTTAGTATGCATATCATAAAACTGATACAAGGTGTTTATTCGACAATGGTGTAGGATGGCATGCGCTTACTTATCTCTCGTTTGTTCCTCTTGTGGTACACTAGAATTCTTCACACCTTGTATAATTTATTTAGTCCTAAGTTATGGAAGTAAACTAACGTCGTTAAGTTTGATGTTTTGTAGATTCTTCTATTGGTGGGTACGAAACTTGAATTAGTGATCATGGAAATGGCTCAGCAAATTCAAGATAAGGCAACAATCGTTAGGGGAGCCCCGGTGATAGAGCCGAGTAACAAGTTCTTTTGGTTCAATAACCCGCAATTAGTCCTTTTCTTGATCCATTTCACTTTGTTTCAGGTAAGTAAAGATAGACCTACATTATTCGAGTGATATGAATCGTATCAATATAACAAGACTATCTGCAATCGAACTTGGTACAAGCATATTTACCTTATTCTATTTTTCTCATTGCAGAATGCATTCCAAATGGCGTTTTTCTTGTGGACAGTGGTAAGTAGTTTCGGATTACACCCAAAAACTTGCAGTGTCGATCTAATCATATTAATACGTTGACACATTTGCAGTATGAATTTGGAATAAACTCATGTTACCACGAGAGCATGGCTGCGATTAGCGTTAGAGTTGCATTAGGTGTGCTTCTTCATATCATGTGCAGCTACATCACATTCCCTCTTTACGCCTTAGTTACACAAGTAAGTAGCATTTCAAATCACCCCAATTGATCGACATCACATTAAAGTAATTAACGTTTGGGTCGTTTATATAAAACTTACAGATGGGATCTCACATGAAAAAGTCGATATTCGAAGAGCAAACCTCCAAAGCTCTAAAGAAATGGCGGAAGGCCGCTATGGAAAGGAAGAAGTTGCGAGGTAAGGGAGGAGGGACAGAGAATTCAGTTTCGGGCATAATGAGCCCTGGAAACACGCCAAGTCGTGGCTCGTCTCCTGTTCATTTACTCCAAAACTATAGACACCGATCATCGACCGCAGAAAGTGAAATCGACATTCCACCATCTCCAAAAGCGTATACTTCAGAGACGGAAGTCTCGGATACTGAAGGTTCGAATTCATATCATGCGCGCGAAAATCACAAGAATCTGCATCATGAATTTTCCTTTTCCAGATCCTAGTGTATTATTAGGTACAATTTTACTTAGTCGTTTTTATGATGAAATATTTTTACTAGTAGTCATTCGTTGTCTAAGGATATGATACGAATGTGTATTCACTTAAAATAGTTGGGATAATTACTTGAAAATGTATCATTCTTGTCACTTTTTGTTATTGTTTGTATTGAATTTTTTTTTTTCTTATTGTATGTACTGAACTTTCAAATTTCGACCTTTGTGTGTATTTTGTCACTATTCTAGCCATGTAAAATGACCATTTTACCCTTCGAATTTGGAAAAAAGTAAGAGTAAAATGGTCAAAAATACACACAAATGTCGAAATTTGAAAGTTCGATACACACAATAAGAAGAAAAAAAAGTTCAGTACACACAATAACAAAAAGTGACAAGTATAATGCATTTTCAAGTAATTAACCCAAAATAGTACTAATAAGCATATTACTTTGACTCTTTATAGTACTCATTTAGCATATGTTTTTAGAAGGGAAAATTATTCACACTTGCACACAATTATATATCACGTATATCCAGAGCCTGAGCTAGTAGGGTGACTAGATCGAAGATGCTAAGCAATCCCAAATCAACACATTTCATTTAATAATTATTTAGATTACAAGTCCCTTTTTATTAGTTTCTTACATTTAGCCTCTTATTCTATGTTTCGGCCCCTCTTAACTAAAAATAGCGCCTCCGCCTCTACCTATATCTCAAACTATCACACAATGTCTTAAACAAAAAGGTTAAAACATAAGGTTGTGGTTTTCGACTCGTGGAAAGTTACCAAATTAAACCTTACTTCACTAGAACGTCTAAAACGGGGATTTTTTACCGTGCTCCGCTGTGGGCGTGGAGTTTTACACTGAAAAATTTACGTTTTATTTTTTACACATAACATGTTTTAAGCATAGGCAAATATCTTTTAAAGAAAAATGATTGTTTTGCCTACTAATCATGCCTACTTATTTACCTAATGATTTGATTGATTGATTTAAAATTTTGATTGGTGAAAATTTGAAAAGAAAAAAAATACATAATACAATTGTACAAGTGATTTATGCATTAGTCATGTATTTAGACATGTGTTTTAGGTCTAAATAGCATTACTCTTAAATTTTAAACTTATAGATGATTTTTCAAAATGTTCATACGATTTATGTTATTTTATGTTACAAAGGTAGTTTTTAAGGACGAATTATGTATTTCATGCTAAAACGTAGGAGTGTTTTGGTAAATATTTATTTTCCACAAAAAATAAAAGTTTATAGATGATTTTTGCAAAATCAGTTAAACTAAAGGTAACAATTATGTAAGTATTTGTTACATGGTTGGTCTTTAAGGATGTATTTTGTAACGGCTGTTAAACTATAGGGACTATTTTTGTAACCCAATAAGGAAAACTTTTGTCATGAAAGGTAGATTAAAGGGATGTTTTCTGTAAATACTTGTTACACGTTATTTCCCTCAAAACTAATCTCCGTCACACCATTAGTTTATGGGACCCCTATTGTAACAAGAGCATTGCTAAAACCTCCTACAAAATCATCCTACTTATCATCCTACACACACAATCATAAAATATATAATTTTTTTTCCACTTATTGTCTCTCCAAATCTAAACCGTTAGTTCTGTCATTTGTCAGGATCTTGTGTGTAGGAGGATTAGTAGGAAGGTTTTGTAGGATGAATTAGCATTTTTGTTGTAACAATTGTTAAAACTTAAGGATTGGGTATGTAAGTTTTTAGAACTAGACAAAAGAATTTTGTTACACGTTTGGTCCCTCAAATCTGGTTTCTACCATGTCATTAGTTCTTAGGGACCTTTTTTGCAACGAAAATTAAACCTCTTTCTGTTTATAGTATCCACCGTTGGAGTGAAAGGGAGGGTATAATTCACTGAATCCTTTTATGATATTTACAAATGCGAAGAACGAAGATTTTTTAGCCGTGCTCGGCGCGAGGTTTTACGCCAAAAAATAAATGTATAAAATCTCATTTAAATCGGTTTTTTGTTTTTTACTCATAACAAGAATAATCTTTACTTGCTATAACAGGTACACATAAGTACTGTATTAATGGGCTAAGTCTTTGCTTAGACCGTAATATGAAAAAATATTTACTCATAAGTATACACATCTAGGACCTACCACCATTCACCCACCACCAACAACCCCCCCACCCTCACTCCCCAAAGACACACAACAACCACAACCCACAAACAACACAACCACCCCCCCAAACAACCACAAACTGCAACCCACCACACACAACTGCCCACCCCCAACCCAACCCCAAACCCCCCCAAACCACCCCATCACACACCACAACCCCCACCCCACCCCCACCACACCCCCGCCCCCAAAACAAACACCAATCCCACCCCAACCCAACCACCCCCCAAACAACAACACTTCAACACAACAACGACCCCACCTCCACAACCCCCAAAAAAACACTACAACCAACCCTCACCAAACCCCCAAACCCCCCCAACCCCAACCAAACCACACCAACACCCACCCCCCCAACCCCCCCACAAACAATCTATCCTCAACTATACCTCCGACCACAAATAACCACCACCCCCCCACCCCTACCCACCCCCCCACCCACCACCCCACACCCACACCCACTCCCCCAGAACCCCCCCACCCCCCCACTCCCCCCCCAAACCAACCCCCCCCCCCACCCCCCCCACTCCCACCCCAACCCCCTACCCCCCCCCCCCCCCCACCCTCCTCCACGCCCCCCCCCAACACCCCCCCCACCTCCTCCCCCACCCCCCCCAATCCCACACCCCTCAAAACACTGTTCCACCCACCCCCCCCCCTCCCCCCCCCCCCCCACTCCCCCCAACCCCCCCCACACCCCCCCCCACTCCCCCCCACCCCCCCCCCCAAATACTGTCACCTCCCCAGCGGTGCCCCCACCCCCCCCCCCCCCCCCGCCCCCACCCACCAACCACAAACCCAATAAGATAACCGAAAGACGCATTGCTCGTAACACAAACCTCCTACAAAAATCATACCCTACTTACACAATCGCACACACAACAATTCCTAAAATAAATAAATTTTTTTATCACTTCTATTGTCTACTTTAACCTTCTCCAAATCTAAACCCAGTTAGTCTCTGGTACATATAGTCAAGGATCTTGTGTGTAGGAGGATTAGTAGGAAGGTTTTGTAGGATGAATTAGCATTTTTGTTGTAACAATTGTTAAAACTTAAGGATTGGGTATGTAAGTTTTTAGAACTAGACAAAAGAATTTTGTTACACGTTTGGTCCCTCAAATCTGGTTTCTACCATGTCATTAGTTCATTAGGGAACAACCTATATTAATTGCCACGAAAATTAACACCCTATTCTGTATCTACACAAATGTATCCACCTTGAGGAAAGGGAGGCGAGTATAATTTTCACTGAATCCTTATCATAAAATACAACAAGCGAAGAACCATAAATTACATTTAGCCGTCGAACGCTACGGCCGCGAAGGATTTACGCCAAAAAATAAATGTAATAAACTCATCATTTAAAACAACATCCAGGATTTATCTTAACATAGCGGTCTCTTCACTCTTTAGTTATTTTCTAATACAACCCCATCTCATAAACAAAGCAATAATCACTATACCTTGCTATAAAACAAAAGTAACACATAAGTACTGTATTAATGGGCTAAGTCTTTGCTTAGACCGTAATATGAAAAAATATTTACTCATAAGTATACACATCTAGGCGAGGCATCAACTGTCTTGATAAAGACATTTGATTATTGCTACGTAACTGATAACTGACTGAAAACGACAACCAGTTTTTTATATAAGTAGAATAGGCTCATTTGATTAATTAATGATGAAATTACCAATGCAACTAGTATCATTTTTAAACTAAACTAAAGGACAAGACAGACAAAACTTCAAGTCCTTGGTGTAATAAAAGAAGCCTGGAATCATGCATCTGCTGATATTATATTTATATATATATATATATATTCATAGTTGGTAGGGCAGGTCACCATCAAAGTCGAAGTGTTCCAACATACATCTACGTCCTGCTAGATGCAAATAATCTTATTTTGTTAAGTTTGTGTGATGTTAGGTTTAAAACTTGTTGATTAGTCGGTCAAAAATTAAAAAATCAGAACTACTAAAAAAAATACTGTAAACTTTTAGTAACGTAAGCATTGTAATCACAAGCAAATGCACTCTAAAAGAACATAATGAAACCAATTATCTTCTTGCTAGAATGAATGAACATCATAATAAGTCTTGACTCGTTCAGTCATTCGTTAGAAAACTACTACGAGTAGTAAATAAATTTAAAACCGGCCTCTTATTATAAAACTTTAAATTAATGAAATAATTATAATAAAGAAAAGTAGAAAACAACACAAACTTTGAGACAAAATCCAACGTTCATGCCAAATAAAATATGAGAATCACAATAATTAGGTTTGCAACTCACTATTCCCTACAAACCAAACTACTCCACATAACATATTCAAAAAATGAATTGCTACACTAGTTAGATCAGAGACGGAGCCAAAACCAAATATAATTGAATGTATATAAATTTTTGAACCATAACACTAAAAACACATTTCGACATACCGAATGCATTTAAGACGCATTTAAAAAAATATTTTTTTTTCAAAAATTAACAATATTACATCAAAAAATCATAAGTGTCCCGAGACCTCATAGATCCCTGGTTCCGTCCCAAGTCACATATATATTTTTCTAAGCTCTATATTATATATGACCGTTACACCTTGACCAACACAGCCCTTCTCATATCGTGTTTTATAATTAGTTTAGCTTTTTAACGCGTAACTAATTAAATGCTAGTGAAAATAACTATTTATAAGAAGTACAATTGCTTTCGGTAATATTTTAAAGGTTTTTCAATAAACATTTGATGAAGAAAACCAAGTGATGAGTGTATGTAAACATTATTATTGGGGATAATCACAAAAATACCTATTTTTTTAACCCCACTTCACAAAATACCCAATTATTTTCTCAAAAAGCCAAAATACCCATAAAAATCGCAATTTTTGACAATTTTGCGAAGTTGAAAAAAAAAATCTAAAATTTTAGATTTTTTTTCAATTTCCAAAATTTGCGATATTTTTCAAAAAATATTTAAAATTTTTGATTTTTTCTTAAAAAATCTAAAATTTTCGATTTTTTTCAGAAGGTCTGTTTCATTTCAATAGCCATACTACGTATAAAAAGCCAAATAACATTGTTACTTTGCGGGTCACATTTTTATGTTACGAGATAAATGGAGAAGAAGTTACTGATTCTTTCACCATATCAAGATTTACTTATGGGAGAACTGTGCTCAGACTTGGAGATATATTATAGGTAATATTTTTGCTGATGTTAAATGGGCTTTTTTTTACTATATGATTTATTGTATGATGATTTTACATGGTGGGACAAAGTCAAATTTGTGAAATTTTTAGTTGAATGATTTTATGTTGGTGGATTGGCATAAATAAACTATTTGATGTATAATTTCAGTTAGGGTTAGTATGATTATAGAAATGATGTGTATAAGCGTATATATCCGCCGTTCAAAAAAAAAGTTTATTGGTGGTAGTTATCTTGGTATTTTATATTAATCGCAGTATTGATCTTTGTTTAAGTTTATTTGAGTTATGTGAAAAAATGTTCTCTTTGTGGCGTTTGCACGTGACTTACACAAAATTCTGAAAAAAATCGAAAATTTTAGATTTTAAAAAAAAATCGAAAATTTTAGATATTTTTGAAAAATATCGCAAATTTTCGAATTTGAAAAAAATCTAAAATTTTATATTTTTTAAGGAAATATTGCAAATTTGCGATATTTCCTAAAAAAAACTAAAATTTTAGATTTTTTTTTCAACTTCGCAAAATTGTCAAAAATTACGATTTTTATGGGTATTTTAGCTTTTTAAGAAAATAATTGGGTATTTTGTGAAATGGGGTTGAAAAAATAGGTATTTTTGTGATTATCCCTTATTATTAAGGGAGGGATATAAGATTATTCGGCCAACAGGTTAAAATCATGGTTATCAAAAATTAAAAATTAAATAAATTTTTTTTGGTCCCCTTGAATGTGATATAAGATTATTAAGTTAAGCTAATTACATTTCATGGCAACAAAGTGTATGTTTTAAACAAGGGTTAAAGTCATTATTTACCAACGTACTTTTCAAAATTTCCACATATTACCAAAATGGTATATTTAGTATTATTATTACCTTTCTAACTTGTTGATATCGGCAAATATTGCAAATGTAATTTCTCTAATTTTCACATCATTAATTTTTTTCACGTGGAGTTGACTTTTGTTAACTTTTCCACCTGACCCATTTTCATCTTCTTCCTCTATTATCATCAACTAGAAAAAAAATAATCTTAAAATCATTTCTCTACCACTCATTACCTTCATCAAAAACAAATAAATATAATACAAACTTGATTCACCATCAAGAACAACAAATCTATTAAAACCCTATTTCAGCACCAAAAACAAAAAATCATATGCAAACTTACCGATCAAGAACAAAAAATCTATTACAATCCCTAGTATAAACATTACGTATCCATAAAATCTTTATATCAAAACCCACTTTAACAACACAAATCAACCTACAAGAAACGAATTCAAGGGGTTTTTCTAACTGATATGTGTCGATCTCAGTTTGGGTTAATCAGAGTAGTATGTGTATATTCATCACATTTTAAACCCACTTGTTCAAATCTCATTTAACAAGTCATACACTTCTTCTAATCTACCACCTATACAATACATATTAACCAAGATATTATATGATACAATATCAAGCTAAATACCATTTTCAACCATTAACTCAAAACATTTATATGCTTCCTCTAATATACTCGTTTTTAGCAAACGCACTGCTGATTGTACAGTATGAAAACACATCATAAGTATACCCTTTATCTTTCATCTCATGAAAAACCTCAATTCCTTCCTCAAATTGTCCCGATTGGAAATAATATTTCATTACTGTAGTATAAGTACTTGCGTTTGGTTGAAGATTTGATTCACCGGGCTCTTTGAGGACCATTCTTGCAGCCCGAAACCGGCCCGCTATACACAGCCCGTCGATCAATATATTGTATGTTATCAAATATCAACTGAGGAACAAACCCGTTCCGTTTTATATGTCAGAAAGGTCTTGGGTAAGTTTGTTTGTTGTATATTCTAGATCAATGAAGGGTTTGGTTGGATTCTTTTAGATCTATGATTATGTGACAAACCCGATTTTTTATTTGTTCTTTTTGTTTTTAATTTAAGAACTTTGAGAAAGATGTGTTTTTTTATTGTGGTTTGTAGTAACTGGGGATTTGGGATCTAGATCTAGGTGGTGGTGGTTTTAGAGGGCTTAGGTGTGAGGTAGTGAATATGTGGAAAAAGAAAATACTCAAAAAATTCAATAAAACCTGTAAAAAGAGTGACGTGTCAGTTTTTAGTTCTTAGTAACCGGTTAAAAACGGTAACATTTGAGAACGTTTGTAACTTTTGCATAAAATATAAAGTTTGGATGGTGATAATGATATTAAAATCGCCATTTTGGTAATATGTGGAAATTTTGGAAAGTACGTTGGTAAATAATGACTTTAACCCTTTAACAAATATGTAAGAGATAATAAGAACAAGTTTAAAACACACAAAAGTAACTTTTCAACGTATAAATTCTTATTAGAATGAATAAAGAATCTATGACACACTTTGCTTGCGAAATAGCAAAGTGGTTGAATGACAATTTGGGTGATCTTCTTTACAACTTAAACTAGAACCTAAGTTACAAGTTTGAGTACAAACTATTTAACCAACACTTGAGCTTCAATTCTAGTGGTTGTCTTAGTTTGAATTAGGAGTAAATTGTTCTTCAATGTGTTTCACATTAATTGGAAGAGATACATATTTACTCCCACATCTTATTCCTTTTATACTCAAGGAATTAGGGTTTACAATGAGTTACCTATAACACATGTCATGCATTAGATAGATGGTTGAGATACCATCTAATGCACATATGCTTTAAGGTACTAGGTACAATCCTTTAAGGAAAGTTATTGTACTTATATACCAACTTTAGAAGTATTCATTCCCAAGGAGATATGTTTTATTCTTCTTGACATAAAACAATCTTTTTCCCGCCTTGTAAACCTTATAGAAGTGAAACATTTCATTTTAGCTTATGAGAAGAGATCGACATTATTCAGCTTGGTATTGCCAACCAAGCTGAACTGAAGCTCTTGCTAAGGTCTTCTTCAGTTTTTGAACTGCAACATAAACTGAAGTGAAGATACTACTTGATCTTCTAAGTACCTGAAGAACAGAAGCTGGACTATCTATGAGACTTATTTGTTTGCCAGGATTCAGATTTCTCTTTTCAACTTCAGCAACTAGAAAGGTACTGAACGTCCTAGCAAGATCATTGGTTCCAGGCCATTTATGAAGTCTAAAAACGATTTCTTGTACATTGTATAACATTTCACTGTTCAGGTCATCAAAATATTTAATACTTACAAAATCTTGCATTTGGCGAGAGCTGAAAAGGATCCTACCCAAAGATGGTTCATTTAGAACAGTCTTAGCCTGATGATCTGCAAATTGAACTGATGTCTTATACCTTTTAGTAGACCTGAAGTAGTCGTGAAAGTCATCAGCATGTTTCCTCTTCTGCTTGGTAAGGGTGTTCAGCTTGATGATTGGATCCTATTCACCTAAGGGTTTGCTGGAGTCAAGTTCCAACTCCTCTTCAGTTTTGTGAAGGTTTTCCAGTCTAGTCTTTATTTGAGAGTAGATGATGGTCCATTCAGCTCTAGTTCTGTTGGGACAAACATTTATTACTTCCCTCTATTCCCCCAAGTGCAAGTCAATGGCCTTAAAGTTCTGAATGATTTCATCAGAACCATCATCCATGTAAACCTTTGGTGTAATAGGACCATTTCCTCTTGAGAGCACATCACACTTTGTGATATTTCCTTGTGCCCTTATGTTCAACATCTTATTGAAATACTTGTCATATTTCACCTTATCTTTATACATTCTTTCCACCACTTCCAAACCCAGTAAATCAATCAGCTCCTTTTTACCCTTCTTGATTTCAGCCTTGGCCACATCAGCTTTGACCGATTGTTTAATCTCCTTTTGTTTCCTAATTTCCTCTTCGTCATAAGGAAACTTTCACCCTGTTCATTGACATAGGCAAATTTCTTAAGATGTTTCTGCTTAGAGGATTCAACTAAGGAACCAGTCAATCTGCCTTTAGTTTTAGAGTTACTTGCAGACTCTTCTTCATCAGTTTCCTCATAAGATGAAGCTTTCTTGCCCTTTTCCTTTTTTATTTGCTCCTCCTCAGGTTGAGGGGTGGTCTTTAGAGGACTGGAGAGGAAAGGAGATTGAAATGGTAATGTTGTGGGAATGATAAGTGTTGTTGTTATGGTGATTGGAGGAATGACAGTTGTTTCAGGTGCTGTTGTTAGTATGATTGTTTCTGTTGGAATTTGGTAATCGGTTCCGTAAGTTATACGTTAGAAATGCGTGAGCCTATTGGGGGCACACACGTTAAACACACAGAGTATGTTTTACTTCACGATAATCTTTAAATAGTTTTTATTTACCGTTAATTGTTTAACTAGTATAACGAATATTTAAAATAATAAACCGATGGACTAAAAATAACAAAACCCAAACCCGAGGGATGCCTTTATTTGGCCGAATCCCATAAGGTTCCAAGAAGGGGTGTTTGTTCGATTTTGGAGAAAGGAGGAGGAAAAAGGAAACTTAGTTTTCTTATTCTACAAGAATTGTGGTAAGGTTATGTGCCTATATAAACACATAACCCTCACCTCATTATTCATTCATTGATTCACAAATCAAATCTCTAAACCCTAAATTGTTTCGGTGCTCTCATCTCTCCCAAAAACCCTAACCGAACCCTAAATACCCTTTAACGGCTTTTCGGTTCTATGCTTCCCTCAACCGAATTCAACAATACCCCTCCAAGGGTTTTCGGTTTTATTGTCCTCTTTGATTTACAACACAAGATCACACGTAGGAGTCTGATTGTTGGTTTTCCTTGCTCGACAATCACAAAACCCAATCAAGGGTTTTTGGTTTCTTTGATATTCGGTTTGAACCAAATTTGGTTATTCGGTTATTCTGTTTTTGGTTAAAACCCCAATTAGGGTTTTACTTGGTTTTCGGTACAAGCTCACTTGGGTGCGTTTGGTTATTGATTCAAGACGCGTGGTGTTTGGTTCATGAAGGTAGACTAGCAATCAACTCGTACTCGGTTGACGTGTTTGTGTGAGCAACCGTAGAGGTATCTATTTTAGATACTTTATATTCAAGAATAATCGCTAAAAGGTACGCTTTCCTTATTTAATATGTGTTAACCTACTTGCCATAACTAGATCCATCCGCTGCGCACTCGTGGCTAAATTGGTTAGCTAGAATTAATAAATCCCAACAGTGGCATCACGAGTCAACTCGTTTTGGCATCTAGGGTTACACGCTTAAAAATCGAATTTTACGCCTTGTTACACGCCTAGATTTGATTTTTATTATGCTGCGATTATTTTTCTTTATTATTGATTTATTGTAAATATGGTAAAGATATGCAAATCTTTACCATAAATTAATAAAGAAAATTGCTAGATCTTGCAAGTTAATGATTAAAAGTTAATAGAGAATTAAAAGAGGAATATAATTAATTGTTAATTTAGCCATATTTGTTTCTTCTTTTAATTTATTTATTTAGGATTATAAATCTTCCTAATTATTTAAAAGATCTTGTAAATATTTTATTTTTGGAAATTAAATCTTTTTTATTTTTTTGGAAACTAGATCTTTTAAATTGCTAGTTTGATTTGTTTCCTAAATTTCGGCTATAAGACCTACTCAATCACATTAATTTGTGATGCATGGGGACATTTAGGCACTTGATGAAAACCTAGTGAGGGTCTTATGGTTCTCAAATTGGGGAAGACTCGTAGAGAACTCGGATTATTACTTGTTACTTGTTTTATTTAATGTTATCTTTCTTATTATGTTCCTACATGCTTATTTGTTTACTAGTTTACATGTTTACATGCCTAAACAAATCCAATACAGACTAATAACAATAATGTAAGATGACATTAAATCGATCTTTAATTCTACAAGCCTAAAACATATTCATTGTGACCTGCTACGTGTTTTGTGGGAAATATGCTTTTGTAAAAGACCTAAAACTACGAAACATGTTTTTCATGAATTTAAAAACTGGACGCTATGAACTCATGGGAAGTACGGCTCATCCACTAGAACAAACTATAAGAGAAGTTTAAGGTAGAAGTGGTAAACACTCCTAAAGAACTCAGGTTTTTAATATGCTTCGCGCTGACCTGATTCTCCGCTTCTTTGTGCGTTTGATCGAAGTTACTGTGAACCATGGCATATTACTACAGTGTCATTATTAAAGGTTTTTAAAAATTAGTGCTACAAACTTGTTTGCATGCTTCTTTGTACACGTCATTCATCATATTTATGTGTATACCCCTATGTGTAAATTTTAAGTCTATGCCAGTCAACCAAAAACACGTGCATTTGGCTTGGCCTCTTTGGTCAGACCTTAGGGTCATTCCATCCCATGGTGAATTTTGCTCACTGGTCAGACCTCTGGCAATTTATGCACGTTCTTGCTTGGTCGACTTAATTCGAGTATGCTTGGTCAGACCTTGGACCCGAGGCATAAGATGAGAACTAAACGTGCTCTTGACATTATTACTTGTCTACTAATGTCTTGATCGGTCTCATAAGTCTAAGAGTTGCATTTTTTATGTAATTAACCCTTGTCGCTTACTACTTTCCCTACTTGTTTACTCACTGGTCAGACCTCTGGTAATAAGTGGGAGGTCAAGTTGGATTTTAGTCTTAATTAGTAATTAATTGGGTAGTTAATTATATTAAGAATTTAATTATCGAGAATACTAAAATTGAACTTTCTATGTTCTGATTAATTGTGTTGCTGCAACATAATTCGTAAACAAAAGTTTGTTTTTTCTTAGAAAAAGACAAACATAGTCTCTTTTTCTGGTAAGAAGAATGAGACTTACTCCTATCTTTTCTCCTTAGTTGACAAAACTAAGATAGGGTTATAATTGAATTTTCCCTCAATTATATTTAAACTCACTTACGATTTTTCATTACCCTTTTTCGATCATGAAATAATTGAAAGATAAAATATTTTTGTACCTAGAGAACATTTTGTTTATAGCTACCAAAATAAATGACATCTTGCACTTGTCACGATGTATGAGTTTAAACCGCAACGAGTAAAGAAATTACTAGCATATTTGCTAGATGTTTTTTCTTGGACTCACATTATTCCTTAAAGTGCTAAATACCCTTGTGGCTATGTAGACGATAAAGGAGGAAATGCATGCTTATATTCAAGTTAAATGAAAGCATAAATGGCTAGTCCCTCATCTACATAAGTAGAACTTCATATACTCTATTCAATACCTAAGTACATTGCTACTTATAGGCATTCTAAGAGAATAGGAAAGTTAATAAATTGCTATTTGCTTTCTACTGGTAATGTAACACTTACAATGTTGACAAATCCAGTGGGAGCATTGCGTTTTTATTACTGAAATGACATTCATGTAAGGTTGTTAATTTCAGTGGGAGCTACGAGATTTATTTCCTTGTTAGTCACCCATATTATTTCGAACCTGCTTTGAAATAATTCATTACTTTCCGAATATGAACGACCATGGTTTTAGGAAAATTGCATTTTATTTTATGGATAACCAGTTGCCTTTCCGATGTCGCTTTCCGAAACGTTATCTATAGAATAATAATCCACAATTCCTTATTAAACGTTATGGTTCTAAATCTACTTGTAATATCTATGACATTATCATATTGTTTACACAATCAAGCACATGTTGTGTTGTTTGTCTTCATAATATGATGTTGTACCTTACACAAGTGGGAGAAATCTCAAAGTGTGTGCAAGGAACAACATATTATTGGTTTCTCTTGACCGCAAGGTAAGAAAGCTAATAAATCTACTAGGACTTAAACATACAAGATGTTTGTTGCCCTATTACATTCAAATGTCATGATATAATGTAAAGCTACTTCAACATTTTGACTACATGTTTTAGTCAATCTAATTGTGGTTAAATAATAATAATCATAATTTTGAAGTATGAAATTAACTTGAAATTACTATTGAACTCAAGAGATTGCGTTCATAACTACTTTAGTTACTATAATTATGTTTTCTAGTTAAGACATAATTAGGAAGTCCTTGAATTAATCAATGACTTATAACATAAAGTATGTAGTAAAATTGTTATGTCTTCTTGTTAACACATAAACATGAGGTCCTTGAATTATTCAAAGACTTATAATGTATACTTGACATGTTCTGTTTTCTTGTAAACACATGAACATATAATTCTTGAACAGTTCTGTCTTCTTGTGAACACGTGAACATAGGGTTCTTGTATTAGTCAAGAAATATACACTATAGCATGCACTTGGTTTGAAAATACTGAATATATGCAATTTGGCTTGACCCAATTGACAAGTATTTAATCCAAAGAGAATTAAGTTATCTATGGAATTATAATGAAGTCTTACAATTCCATTACTTATAGAATACCACGTTATTATGGTATGTCTAATAGGTTGAAACAAACTATATTCATATTGTTTGATTCATAATAGCTTAAATTGCTCTACCTCCAGAATTTATCAAGGTTAGAAAATTGTGTGTGTCATGGATATGCTCAATATAGTTTAAACCTATAAGGTATTCAAGACAAACCACAACTGAAACCCCTAAACCCTTAGGGATTTTTGGGTTTTCCAATCAAACCAATCGAACCCTAAAACCTTTTGGGCTTTCGATTTTTCTACACTTCCTAGCTTGAAGATTGTAGTTTTGGTGTTCCTCCTAGCTCGACGTAACACAAACCTTTGCAAAGGTTTTCGGTTAAAGGGTGATATATAACAACCCATAATTTTCATAAATGTAAATATCTATCTATTAAGTTAGATGGTGTACAATCTATCAGTTATATATGAACTCACCTTTTTCAGGGAAATTTTTCGCTTTATTACATTACATTACTTTGCCAATATCTCAATATGCAATATAACCTGCATAACGCAAGTTAACAGACTCGGACAACCTACATATGGCAATCCTATCTTCATATATGTCAAGCAAACATCATAACATATCAAGTCAATATCACAATATCATTATTACAAAGTACATTACTCATATGAGGTATCAATTACAACATCATATCAAAATGGGCTTTAAACCATTATCGGATGCCCTAAACCCTAACTTTATGGAAGGGTTAACTCCTAAAGTGAATGTACAAGCTACTAAAGCATGTGTACAGGTAATATAACATCTCAATTGAAATATATAATCTCTTTAAATCAAAGTACAAGTCCTTAAAAGCTCAATGTATAAGTCATTAAGCTTAATCCATAAAATAGCCGTTTTACCTCCATTTTTATTCTCATCTCTTCACTATCACTTGTGAGCAAGCTACTATACTCATTTTACAAGATGTAAACCCTAAATATTCTATTCATAAGCTTTCATACATCTTTTTGCACTCAAAACACTAAAACCAAGCTAGTTTCTAAACCATGACCTGTTTCTTGGCTTTTATCCATTGTAAACCCAAACCAACACACAAATGAGTTGGAATCTGAAATATGGCAAATTAAGGATCATAACTCTTTCCTTAATGATTACCTTGCGAGGACGATGTGTAATCAAAAAGGTTATATCTTATTTGAATAACACAAATTAAGTTTTATAACTCTTTTCTTTATGATTACCTTTTGCGAGGACGGTGTGTAATCAAAAGGGGTTATGAGTTTAAAATAAGCTTTATAAAGTATACAAGATAATAGAATCCAACTGTGGATTGAATTATGCATCTAGGAGCTGAGATCTTAAGTTTAATCACAATATGGTTTCTGATCAAATTAAGATAACTTCTGAGTACACCTAACATCTAGTGGGAGCACTGCGTTTTTTCCTTAAAATTTATATGTTATGTAACATATTGAAAGCATCATTCCATTAAAGCTAGATATTAATCCTTAGATTGGAATGAAACTTCACTTGGGAATTTAGGAAATAAAACAAACGACCTTGGAATAAATGTTTAATGAAATAAACATATGCAGAAATTAAGTCCAACACGATGCAATACATCATTGAAGCAAGTATTAAATGATATATTTCACTTGAGATAATTTAATACATGGATGGAAACCTTGTGTTTTTAACAAATGATTCATCATGTATATCTTATATTGTGTATGAGACTGGTTGTTACTTTTGCACAAGAGCAAGATGAGCTAACAACAACAGTATCTAATTGAGAGTGATTTATATGACCGTTAAAACAAATATTTATGAATTATATAAGGCATAGTGTTGTTTGTGTACACATGATGCTAGATAATAACCAATCCTAGTTAAAGTAGGATTTCATCTTTTATGATAAATCTACTAACTAGATATGCCCAGCTAAGTGCATTGTTGCATTATTAAAAAAACAAAAAAAAAAAAAAAAAAAAACCAAACACATTAAAGAATAAGAATACTTTACATTTTAAGAAACTGTAAAGATGACTGTCTGAGATAGGTATGTTGTTGACTTTAAATACCCCATTAAAGGTACTGTCACATTTCCATACTATGATACTTGCAATAGTATGCAAATAAAACATACGACACTCATCATATCATTCAAATCCTTCATAAATTTGTGAATTTGAAACAAGTATTCAAAAAGTTTACTCAGATAACTATTTAGTCGTCTTGTAAAGAAATAGTTGAGAATATTAGAAACATTGGACTTCAACTTGCTAATTAGTTTCATGCATATCTGTTTTAGTATTTGGATAATTAGGATTGTAAAACAATTTTTTTTATTTTCTGATGAATAAAATTACTTGGTATTTGTTATTCATTCATATAATAATTGTTATCCTGTATTTGCATGTTTAATCCTTGAACGATTTTATCATTCTAAATATGTCCATTGTCGGTTAACAATATGAGAATATTGTTATGTAAGGCAAATGTGAGTGTTGGCTGTATTATTTGAATATACAGATTATTCCCGCCAAACTCATATGTATTCACAAGGGTTGCATATTGGATACCCCAACTTTCGAACATTTACTTTTGGATCCTTGTCATGAGTAAAATGTCGAAAATGGTTTAACCAAGTCATCCTAGACTTGAGATACAAACTAGTTCTGTATGTGTGGAATCACTTTGTATTATAGCCAAACGTTTTCCGGTGATAATGGTAAGTTATAAAAGCAATTTTTTCAGAGTGAATGTGAAGCACATCCACAACCTTGTAGTCAAACAAAGGATTTGTTCCTCCTCCACCCTTGATATGCAGAATGATACCATGGCGCCTCTCCATAAATTAATCAGATTATGTGTGGGCCGCCCCCCAAAGGGTATAATAAGACGATTCTTATTACATTTGGTATATCTGAATTAACTTCTATAACGAGAAACTAAATGTTAAACTATATGGAAATGAGTTAGGATCCATATTCATGGTTTAACGGTATCTGAACAAAGGGATGATAAAAGCAAGTAATAAATAACCATTAATAAGCTAAGATTGTTCTTGAAACTATTATCACAAGTATTTCTAATCTAAAGGTAATTGTGTGTGTTTGCTAGACGTTTCCAATTATCATAAATCCTGCAAGCCTTGCTACTTGTATGCCGCCTCCCAAGTGGAGCTTGTTGGAATTTGTAGTCAGTTCCAAAGTTATACGTTAGAAATACGTGAGCCTATTGGGGGCACACACGTTAATACACGAAGAGTATGTTTACTTCACGAAATATATTTAATTAGTCGTTAAATTAGTTACGTGTTTAATTAATTTAATGTACATTCTAAATATAGAACCGAGGGACTAAACTGGACAAAACCCGAACCTCAAGGAGTGGCTTGTTTGGCCGAAACTCCCCAAGGTTCTAGAAGGGGTGTTTGTGGCCGGTTATAGGAGGAGAAAAGGAAAGAGAAAGATTTGTTTTAATTATGGGAATTATGCTAATCTTTTCCTACAAGAATTAAGGTTATTGGGGTGCCTATATAAACGCACCCCATATCCCTCCATCTTCATTCTATCTTCTCCCAAAACACTAAATAATTCGGTGCTTCCCTCTTCTCAAAAACCCACGAACACCCTTTAGGGTTTTTCGGTTTTCTCACCTAAACCGCCTCCCCTAAATCGCTAGATTTAGGGTTTCGGAGATTTAACCTAAACCGCGGGGTTAAATTGCGGAATTAGGGTTTTTCCCGTTTTGCTTGAACTCCTTGCTTGACAAATTCAAGATACGCGTAGTGGTTGTTTGGTGATTCCTCAAAGGTGAAAAACGAATTAGGGTTTAAACAAATTAATTATGTTTGTTTGGTTCATTCAAAAAGGAACGCAAGGCGTTACGTTGTTTTGGTATTACACTTGGGTTGTTCGTAGAAGAACTAACTACAATCTAAACATACTTTGGTTGACGTGATTGTATGAGCAACCATCAGAGGCGTTTGTTTTAGACGCTCATTGTATTCAAGAATAATCACAAAAGGTACGCTTTCTTTATTTAATATGTGTTAACCTACTTGCCATAACTAGATCTATCAACTGCGCACTCGTGACTAAATTGGTTAGCTAGATTAATAAATACCAACCGTAATGCTTTAAACATATAAAGGGTTGTAGCATAGTTAAGGAACCACCTTATGTAAAAACTTATGTGATAGTTAAACATGAAGATAATCTTGCTACACCACTTATTTCTATTTACATTATACAAATGAATAATGCTCCTCTAAAACAAACTCCAAGTAATTTCAATTGTACTAAACAGTTGCAGTTTTATATTTTGCACAAATCCATTTCAATTAATGAATAATGCTCGAAACTAAACTCCAAGCACATATCCTTAAATATTTGTTGCTGTTAAACACTCCAGTTTCAATAATCTTCTCAATTTGTTTTCCACTAAAGTCGTGTGTATGCATAGTTGCATACACACAAAATACATATCTGTCTAAGAATCGGGTACCATTCGTTTATTCTTTCCCCACTCTATGAATAATTCTCGACTTCATCCCTACACCAGCTATATCCAACCTTTTTCAATAATTATAAATATAAACAATCAACAGGAACTCCATTTGCAAACCGGAGCCCCGACCCGACCCGTCACCCAGCCCATAACCCGGCCCAAAACCGGCCCAAAATCCAGCCTATATTCCGACCCAGCCCATTTAGCATAAATTTTACGAAACCCCCTCACACTATGACACAAATTACAAAAACTCCCCTCACTTTAAAATAATTACGAAATTCCCCCTCTCCCACTAACGGCTGTTAATTAACGACCGTTATTTTTTTTAACAACTTATGAAAATAGTCCTTGGGGTCAGTCATTACTTAATGAACGTTAAGTAACGACCGTCCTCACTTTAAAAAAATTAAAAAATTCCCCCTCCCCCACTAACGACAGTTAAGTAATGATCGTTATATTTTTTTCTAGCAATTAACTTTTTTTAACAACTTACGAAAATAGTCCTTGGAGTCGGTCGTTACTTAACGAATGTTAAGTAACGACAGTCCTCACTTTTAAAAAATTACGAAATTCCCCCTCCCCCCACTAACGGCTGTTAAGTAACGACCGTTAGTTTTTTTTTTAATTTACGAAAATAGTCCGTCTGTCGGTCGTTACATAACGAACGTTAAGTAACGACCGTTTGTCCTTTGCGCCCCGCGGCGAAGCGCGGGTAACCCAACTCGTGTACATGCATGGTTCAACTATATTACGTATGTATATTGCTTCATCCGTTCCAAAATTATTATCGCCGTTTGACTTTTGAAGTCTTTCTTTTTCAATTTTAATCTTAAATGCTTTTGTCTTATATAATACTTGATGCAAAATATATGAATGAATTTGTTTTTAAATATATTTTCATTGTTATCATTTTCATCAAATGCTATATAGCAGAAACAAAAATATTTGTAATAAAAGTTGAAAGAAAATAAACTTTAAAAATCAAACGAGTACAGTTATTTTGAGACGGAATGAGAAACTATTCAAAGTGATAGGATGATATGTAACCATATCAAACATAATCACATGACATTGCTCCTAAATTAACCAGTGGGTTTAGCCTAGCCAAATGTTTAACCCCACAAAACATAAGCTTACGCCTAGAAGATAAGCTCAAGCAGTTTATTTATTTATTTTAATTTTTAAGGGTTTCCCCGGTAAATATTACAGTATTACTCAAAAAATCAATCAAGTAGGAATGATAATGCAGGTGAATCTCACATCTCAGCCTAAAGGCGAAACAAACACGCCAACTGTGCTTAAAACCTAATCTATCATAAGAATGACATGCAAACTTATGAGATCTGTATACACTATCTAAGTTGACCACGAAGACCGATAAGCTTAAGCAGTTACATATGCTATCTAAGTTGACCATGAAGACTGATAAACAGTTAAGCCAAATGTTTAGCTAAATGTTTAACCCCACTAAACATAGCTCCTTAAGTGTACACAACTCGAACAAATTAGCTATATAGGTGCTGGTCGTGAGATTACGTCTTTCTGTAAACATTAGAATCGCGGTATATAGATGGATTTATCAATTTAGTAGCTTGACTGTAAAAAAAAATCCGACAAGTCAGTCATGCTTAATCTTGGCCATCTCATAAATAAAACTATGTTTTGTTTGCATCTAAGAATATAGAAGTTATTTTTTGAACAAAAAACTTCTCTGTTCTTACTTTTCCTCTCAAGCAGCAACAAGTTATGGCGAAAATCGTATACATAATAAAGGAAACCTATTGGTGAAGCAAATAGTAGACGACATCATTTTTTCGATTGTTCGTCTTTAGCTTCTCTCACTCAAGACGAACCCTTCGAGAAATACTAGATACGCTATACAATGAAGTGTGGAAGATCAAACGCTCGAGCTTAACAATGACTAGAAATCATGTGGTATTTGGCTTTGGTTGTTGCTTTCCATTGATTTTTAGTAGACTTAGAGGGATGTCCCAAGCATTGTACACCCATCGATTAGTATTGCGCACTCATTTGATTTTTGTAAAATTTCGTCGGTACGTAGCAACTCTTTACCAAGACAAGTTATGTGCGTTATCAACATATCCGCACGATTGTTTCAAAATTAATTAAACCTTAGCTACTATATCATTATATTCCGTTAAGTTTGAACAAAAAATATAATTAGTACGTGAAAACAAGGGTATATGGAAAAGCAAGAAATAGTTAGCTGACGTGAGGGTGTATTTACGTAAAGGCAGGTTGCATCACATGCGTCTCACCGCGTTGACATTTAATTTCTTCACCTACGTACATTTTGACTTTTAGGTTAAACTCAATCTTTGTACTTGGGGTAGTAGTTACTAGCGTAAAATATCAAAAGTGTTTTATTGATTGAATTGCATTACATATGACATAGCATACAAGTAGGTAATATAAAAATACACCTGTAGAAAGATCTTCGAATTGCGAACAAAACGATTGCAATGCTTCTGACATACGTACGACTTTATAGAAAATGTTGACGTTTAATATTGCGTAATTGTTAAAAAAATGAGGTGTTCCATACAAGTCAGCTACGCCGCACCGCGTGGACATATTTCCACTCAATATTCATTCGAAACAGAGTCGCGAAAAATTACGCCATGCGGCAACGCGCGGGCTATGTAATAAAATCGCACAAAAACAAGCTCCGCCGCAACACGCGGAAGGTCCAACGCTTACACAACCAAAAACCGCCCTATGTTACGCAAAAAAAATTACTTTTTTAGAGAAAAAAAAATTAACGCCTCGCAATAATACGCGGGCAATTATGCTTGTATATACCTATGTTTTAAAAGATAAATATATTCAAAGTTATTGTATAAACAAATACAGAATTTACAAAGTGTTTCGTGCAGTCGTGCGATGTGAGAAACTAATTAATATATGCACATCTATGATAAAAAATTTATATAACTTTTTCATGTATTTTTTTTCTCAGATGTGAAACTAGTGAATTTGAACTTTGTATCTATTACACTTAAATATTCAGTCCTTAAAATAAATGTGGAGGTGCCCATAATTAGTGTGGAGGTCATCTTGATTGTCTGGCAAGTTTTGACTTCTTATAATGAAGGAATGCGAACCAAAATCCTCAGATGTTAATGCTGGAAACTCTACAGATTCATAACAACCAAAGATGCTAATGATGGAAGCTCTACAGATTCGTAACAACATCATAAACCTCACATCTATAAATGATATAGTGGATGCTCTATTTCCCTATCCATCCTGCATAAGTGAAAGCAAGTTACATTCAAATCAAACACGACATGGCAAGTAAGTCTATAGCGAGCCGTGCTGAAATTGAAACTAAACTGGACATTGGTGAGGTTGAAAGTAAACAAGTTATGTCTGCTAAGGGTCCAGCCAGCGGAGGTCACATGTTTGTTGGAATTGAAGCCAAACAGGACATGTCTTCCACTGTTGCAGATACAAAAGCTGACTTATTCTTGGATCAGCTACAAGTGGATGTCACTAGGACAGTTGTTGTCATGATTGGTCGCAGGTGGGATGTGAATGCAGTAACGAGCTGTTATTTGAGCACGGATTTCGTGGTATCTGATGCCAAGGTAATGTTTGAATGTTAAACTCCTCTTTCTTGGTATTTTTTAAAACACAACATTATTGCAGGGTAATGCCATCCACTGCACTGCCAGATCAAATGTGACGCATAATTTCCTACTACTTAAGGAAGGAGGTATCTATTCAATAAAAAACTTTGTTGTGCATCGTAACAAAGAGGAGTACCGCATCCGAAAGAACGATGCCTTCATGATTGAATTTGATGGGGCGACATCCATACGCAAAGCATTTGTCAAGGCTGACGGCTTTGTCCGCTACCCTTTCCAGTTGGTGGATTTTGATGGCATCGAACCTACAGATAACAAAAACTTAATTGATGAGTTGTTGTTTTTATGTAACTAATTTCTTAACCACACAGTTTTGATATAGATCACACTGAAGTGTAAATTATTACCGTGCAAATGTTGCCGGTTACATCACAAATGTTGGGAGGACAACTTATCAAAAAACAGGCTCCCGTAATCTCAATTTCTACTTGGCTAACCATAGGTTAGTAACATTCTCGGTGTCTATCCCACTTACAACTCATGGCTATTTTGCTAATGATGGCATTTGTTAAAACAAGGGACAGTCTATTAAAGTCACTCTTTGGGGAGCCCTTGGGGATGTCTTGGTCGAGAAGAAATCAAAACAAGCTGGCATGTGTCCAATAGTTTTAACCTCGGCCAATGCAAAATATTACAACAGTAAGTCAATACGACAATTAGAATTTAGATATAGATTACGTAGCTCATGTGCTGATTTTAATTTGAATGTTACCTTCCAGATAAGCTATATTTGTCAAGCAGCTCATCCACCTTGATTTTTTATGATGCCGACATCCCTGCAGTGAAGGCGCTAATGACAAACATGCCTGTCAGTGTTGAGTAGTTGAATAAGTTCTTTGTGCATGTCGATCACTTTGCTCCAAGGGAAGGAATACTTGAAAACCTTCTTATGTGGGCTCGGAATCGAAAAAATGATGTATGCAGCTTTCTTTCCATTATGCATTTCATACACCATCCGGCCACCCCATACTATTCATAAACCCTTTGTATCTGCAGACTGCAATCTTCCACTGTAAGGTCAGGATTGCTAATGTGAGGACGAGGAAAGGCTGGAACTTTCCATCGTGTGGAGGGGAAAACTGTAAGAAAGGTGCCACCCGAAGGCTTGGGCAATTTTGGTGTGAATCCTGTAACAAGTCTGTTGAATTCCCAGTTTTAAGGTAATGTTGTTTAGTTTATCAAGGCGTGGCAAATACCAATGCACTCAGGTCTAACCTTTATGTGGCTTTTATAAACCCTTTCATCCGCAGATACAGGCTAGAGCTTGATGTCGCTGACGATACTGCAAACGCTGTGGTGGTCATGTTTGATGAGCCCGCAACAACCTTGGTCGGGTGTTCTGCAGAATCAATTATGGAAGACGATGATGAGGTAAGGTTATAACATTTATGCAAAACGCATTTCTACTTTTGAACTTACCTTCTTGTATAGTCTTCAGATGATCAATCTAACTTGCCCCCCGCACTAGCAAACCTCATTGGCACCACACATACCCTTGAAATCAAGTCCCATACCTATTACGAGTTTGGGACCTTTGAAAGTTTTACATGTTGGACAATTGTTCTGACTGAGGGAGTTGCGGAAAGTGCGAGCTCTAGCACACTGGATGCAGTAGGTGCCACCGAAAGTCCTAAGTTGAAAAGCCTAACACGGGACCCGTCTGTCCCTACTCCTTCCAAGCCTTCAGAAGAGAGACCGACGAAGAGGTTAGTAAGAATTAAACAAACTAAACATGATAATATTCGAATACAACCATTCATCCTGAAATGACTAACAAGTCCTATTATGATGGCATTTCGGTAGAATTAAGATTGAGGATTCAGAGAGTGAGGACAAAGGCGATACAGCTATGCATCCTGTTGATAAGAAAAAAAGGGGTACATTCACACTACTTCATTCCTACCTCCTTTATATTCCGCTTCATGTAAAAAAAATCAAGTTGCTGCCTTATCCTGAAATTACTAAGATACCCTTATACGATGACATTACTTTAGAATGGTGATTGAAGATTCTGACGAGGAAGATAACTGTGGTTCTGCTGAGTGTGGAACCAGGAAGAAAGATCGCAGATACTTAAATAAGAAAACAAAACTATAGTGCGAATGCAATCAACACTTCCTCAAATGTCTACAGTTACTTTATATCCTAACTTGTTTTTGGTTGTATATCATGCTTTTAGATACGCACCTGATGTGGAGTAGAAGACTCATGTTTGAAAAGTTGGAAGCTGATACTCAAGCACAACGCATGCTCTGTCTATGATTTCAGGAAGCATAATTTAGGAAAATAAGAATATTCGGGGTCCCGATTGTTTTAAGGGTCCCGTATTTTTTTTGGATTCAAACATTACAAAACACATGTTTCATTTTCATTGCCCATCTATGCATTGTTGGGTTGAATTCTGTTATCTATTTGGTCAATTTTGGCATAATTTATATTTTGGCAAGTGTATTATATGATGATATTAGTTATGTTACATCTCAGAATAGCAACACGAAGACACTGGTAATCATTTCTTCCTTAAAATACTTACATTGCCTTATATACTAACATGTTTTTGGTTGTTTTTGATGTCTGATACTTTTAGGTATATATTTGATGTGAAATAGGAGGCTCGTGTTTTGGAAGTTGGCCGTGCAGGATGTGGATAATCGGCTCATGTTTTCTAGAAGTATAATTTAGGAAAATAACAATTTCCAGGGTTCGTATTGTTTGTAGTACCCCGTGTTTTTTGGATTTAAACAGTTCAAAACACGTGTTTCATTGTCTCCATCTGTTAATGAAATCTCACAATGATTACCATTGTATATGTGTTCTGTTTCAACGTAAAAATCACTCGACTATAATTTGGGATGCTTAATTTCTTAAACAATAAGTTCTTAATGCAGGCATTACATTGCCAACTTAGACAAATCTATGATAACAAAGACTCCACAGCCTAACATAGCATGAAGCAAAGCATAACCTAAAAAAGTATGAACTATTAAAACACATATACATGTGAAAAGTATGTCACAAATTGAGGCAAACGAAAAATGATAAAAGGATCCAGTTTATAGATGAAAATGGTAAATAACTAAAGTTTATAGAAAACGGATGAGGAATGACGCCTATATTCGCTTCCCAACTATCAATGGAAACCAATATCTTCTTTATACTTATAACATTTAATTGGTCTTATTCATTTCAAAAATTGTACACTTCCTATTGCACAACAACTATGAATACTATGCAATCTTATATACATAACAAAGGATTGTACACTTCCTATTCCATAGTAACTATGAATACTATGCAATTTCATATCCATAACAAAAGTTGTACACTCATTTTCTACGCCAAAAAACAACTGTTTCCACAAACATAAAATCAAAATACCATCAATAAGAACATTAAAACCATCTAATTAGAAAAAATACCTATAAACGAGATGTTCAGTTAGCAACTAAGATCCAGCTAGACCCATACAATTATATCACTGTCAGAAAAATCACAACAGCCGCATAGACACCGAGCTCAACATAACGCACATAAGAGGTACCAACACTCCACTGCAACGCTATTCGAACACCCTCTGCATGAAAAAAAACATGCTTTATAAATGCCTAACAATATGAATCAAGTGACCAATACAGACTTTGTTAATAACCTATGAGTTTTACACATGTAACAACCCGAGTTTTACGACGTGTATGACGATCGCGAATTCGACGTCATAATTATTATTTTATAAATTCGTGTGAACAAACGTCGACATTTAAAATTTTATTTGTAATGAATAGTTATGAAATGGATTAGTTATGAAATGGGTTGATTGATTGATGTGGATAGAGTATATAGGCTATACTAGATATATTGTGAATGAATTTTTGGTCGAAAAAGAGTTTTCGGCGCGTTTTGTAAGTGTCAAAAACGAGCAGAAAGTTTGGCACGGAAACGAGGTTCGAAAAATCATAAAAACTAGTTTTTTTTATTTAGAAATATCATAAAGCTTATTTTTACGAGCGTTTCGGTAATTTGAACGCCCCGTAACTCCTCATAACGAAGAAGTTATGCGAAACAATGAATGAAATACTTATACACTTTCGAAACAGTATTGCCAAAATGCTAGTTGCTGATATCAGGATTTTTAAACGGCCGTTTTTGAGCACTTTCGGTCCATTTAGGCCTTCCCGGCGAAAACGACGAAAATTTGCTCGGAATAAGGTTTACCTTTGCCTGCGAGGCACGCTAGTTTTAAAATCAATAATAACGGGTCAAATGCCCAAGGTCAAAATCTCATTTTAATTAAAATGTGTTAGTTTCTTGCATAAACTACAGGGCATTTTTGGTCATTTTCTGTCGAGTTTCGGGTCTCGGCTAAAACTAAAAAGTTGTCCGGAATGTCGTTTTACATAAAGTCTCTTTTGAGTCCGAGTCGTGAAAATGTGATATAATGGGTCGTTTAGAGCGGGTCAGATTTAGTTATAAATATGTATAAAAAGTCAAAGTCTAACGTTGACTTTTGAAAGTCAACGGGTTAATACTAAACTTGTCGGATGTTATAAAAGTAATTAAACGCTATTATTACTACGAGTAAGATATTTTAAACTTAACAATTGTTATGAACAAAGTAGATTCTAAATATAGTAACTTTTTGAATATTCGAGTATAATCTCGGTATGAGTAAATAATAATCAAATTGAATGTCGAAGGTTCGACGAGATAACTAAATACTATTATAAATAAAATTAGAAGACGAGACTTACTAAAAATGGTAACTTTCCAAAAATAGTAGCTTTCTAAAATAGAAAGTTTCCTAAAATAGAAAGTTTTCGATTAAGCGATGTATAATATAAATAAAAGAATGATCGTAGCTCAATTAAGTGGAGTTTAAGATTTAGAACGCGCAAGTGGATTTTTCATCACATGTGTATGTATATGTATACTATTTTGATAGTTGCGATGCGCGCAATATCCGATCGCATCTTACGGTGTAATAATTGAACGACATAAATTATAGGTCGCGGTTGAGCTTGTCATTGCGTAGTTCGTGATTGTATCGGTTATTTAATCTTCGGCTTCGATCAAGGTGAGTTCATAGCCTCGCTTTTAAGTGTTTTAAATGTTTTTAAACCCGCGAGGGGGATACTTGCTGTTTTTAGAAAATGAGAATGCAATATGTTTTGATAAAAAATATGATTCCATTCACTATTGAGTATATGCCTTTTACTGTGTGACCGTTAGTTGCCTAGTTGCAGGTGAACGCTAATGCATTAAATAGATCTATTGGGTTTGACAACCATGTCCGGTGTTTGAATCCGTTGGTGAGCACCCTGAACGGACATTTTGTAGTTAGTATTAGGAGAAGTGGCATACTTCTCGGTCATTATTTCATCCTACGGGATGAACGTGTTAAGTTTTGGTACACTGGCTCATTAATTTAGAATTCATTTAATAAAATATAACTTGCCTTATACGACCAATGTTATATGTGTTGTTGAACCAAATATGCTTCTAACTTTTATGTGTACAACTCTATGAATTAACATCAAAACGTTTTTGTTGACGTTTTTAAGCATGTATCTCAGGTAAATTGCTTTATGATGGGCTGTAAGGGACGGAACCGGAATCTAGGACGGTGTCCTTGGTGAAATATTCATAAATTTATTAAACAAAGTTTTGGAAACGCAAGACGTTGTTATGACTTATTTTGAATAAGAATTTATACATTGGTAATGGTAACCTATGAAACCCTGATCTTTTCTAAAAATGAAATTGTGTTTATAAACATTGATAAAAAGTATCATTGGAACGTTTACTGGGACCTCGGTAGCACAGTATTAATAAGTAGCACCCCAAATGATTTATCCGCTGCGTATCGTAGTTTGGGGAATTACAGAGTGGTAATAGATTCAATGAGATTGTAGCGAACTAAGTCTTATTTATAAAACTAGACTAACAACTGTTTTCGGAAAAAAATTCATGAGTCTTTCACCGTTGTCCGATATCCGCTGGAGAAATATAAGGAAGTTGCCACCACTTTCCCTAAAAGATCCCTTAGTCCTTATGGTGGTATATTTTGATTGCATATTATTGCGTTAACAATGGGTGACACTTGGTTTAAGTGATAATTATATATATATATATATATATATATATAAATAATCCATATATATATATATATATATATATATATATATATATATATATATAGTTCGTGGTAATGTAGATCGCCGATTGTTATGGAGACGTGTCAAGACCAGGTATAGTCGGTATGCTAGTAAGCAATGGTAGATCCGAGCTATTAAGGGTGTAAACCTGATACCGACACTGAGAAGGGATCTTCTTGGAGATGTAAAGATTCCTAAGGTGGGTGGAAGCTAAGAAGGTTAGTCCCGAAGATGAAAAATGAGAAATGGAGAAGACTTCTCCTACATAAGATATGCGTTGCCTTTGATGTATCAACTGATGGTTGTGAAGAAGACTTCTTTTCCCGAAATGGAGAGTAGTGATAATGTAGTTTGTAATATACCTTAATCGTCAAGGATTAGAATAAGACACTATACGATACTTGACCCACGGTCAGGTGTAGTGACCCTTACTCCGTGACGTGACGACTCAAGGGCTTAAAGAGTGGTGAATTGATTAGAAACTCTAGCAAGATGGTGACGTCCATTCCCATTACTGGGGGGACAACCAACATAGCTAACGCCTTAAGTCGAACGGTATTGAATTAGGAATGTGCGTAATTATCTCGACTTGATTAGTTGAGTCATCCAGGATTCGATGTGATGCGGTAGGACCGAGTCGACTACGCTAGTCGCGGTGCAGAAACGTTGGAGTTTTGATTTCCGTCGAACGAGCTCATGATACTCAATTGTTTTCTTGACTGTTTTCGATTTGTCTTTCGACAATATGTGTTATATAGCGGGATTATCACCGCCAAATTATGTGAAAAATGTGCTTTATGTGTTTTACGTGCTATGTGCTCTTGAATGGTAGCAAGCGTATAGGTCGCTTTTGTTTTGCCGTGATACGGATTAAGACGTGAGTGAATGGGTATACTTACCCAAAGGTAGATGAAGGTTGACTTGAGAGGCACGTAAGCCTGGTAGACCATGGTCGGTTGTGGCTTGTTAACCCATGAGCATGACTATGGTTGGATAAAAACTAACCGTGAATTAGTCGAGATCATTACCAAGAGGCCTGACCATCCGGCAAGCCAGGTATAATGAGTAATCTAATCGGTTGGGTATGAACCCGCGTGATAAGCATAGCCATTGCTGAGGCTTCCTGATAAGTAAGCACGGTTATTTTGCTAAAACTTATAAAAAGCAAGCATGATTATTGCTAAGCGTGATGATGAGCTAGGTAGAAATAGAGAGTCATTTTAAAAATGACGAATAGGCGAATATGTGCTTATATGAATGTGTGCTAGTGCTATAATGCGTTTGATGGGGTCGTATGTACTCCGGACTACACTTCGCAACCGGTGGGGCATTATTAAATGAGACCAGAAGGGCGACATGTGTATTTTGGTTTTGAATATTGATGGGTATTTTGGTTTTGGATAATGACGTATATATATTGGTTTTGATTGTTGGCGTATGTTTTAGTTTTGTGTGCGCTTTGTTTTGTTGAAATGATCACCAAACTAAGATCTGGGTTGATCTCTCGTTTAAAAACAACGCAATTTATGTTTTCTCGGATATGTTTAGTGACGTATTTTGTCTCTCATAATAAGAGCAGTTGTAATTATATTTTTGACTTTTATTGATATGAATTATCATTTGTTTTGTTGACTTTCCATCCGAAATAGTCAAGACGAGTATTATAACATATGACCTTTGCGTTCAAGCATGTCAGTCCGTTCAATAGTGAGGAAACCGCCTCACTGCAAGTGAAATTAAGACGAGTAAGAAAGAATGAGCACCGGGATGGCGCTCTCTTAAGGTGGGTGGAATGTAACAACCCGAGTTTTACGACGTATATGACGATCGCGAACCCGACGTCATAATTATTATTTTATAAATTTGTGTGAACGAACGTCGACATTTAAAATTTTATTTGTCATGAATAGTTATTTTCGTATTTTATTACGAATGGAATTTAGAAATTTCATAATTTTTATTTTTAGTCGATTTGCGAGTCAACGTTTGACCACGCGACCGTTAAGCGTTTTGGGCATCATAAATATTATGACGCGCCCCGACTTATTTTATTTTGCAAAATTTATATTTTTGTCAGACTTCGTCATTTTGTTCCTTGTCTTGAGCCGGACTCGCGTTTTAAAGTGTACACATTTCATTAAATGTTTTAAATTAAATTAGAGTGGGACGAAATAAAAATAAAGTTCAAAAGTAATTAACGAGTATCGTGGTCGGTTAATAAACGAACCAAAACCACCATCCTTTTTGTGTGTGTTGTTTTTTGTTTTTTTGTGTTTTTTTTTTTTTTTTTTTTGGTGGGGGGGGGGGGGGGGGGGGGGTGGGGGGGGGGGGTGTTTTTTGTGTGGGTGTTTTTATTTTGTGTGGGGTTTTTTTCTATGTATAATTTTTGCAAGACTTAAATGATGGAGGGACCCAAAATCCAATGTCAAATGTTGTTTTTCGATATAAAGGCCCTATACTTACACTTATAAACTCTTTTTACCAAAAATATATTTCCTTGTCATCTCCTCCTTTATTCGACCGGACATAGCACCACCACCACCATTTTCGGTTGATTTTCGACATGCATTACGATCCGACTTCAAAATATTAATCACCTCATCATTTTCTACATATCCCACTAAAGAAACATAACATGCAATGAGTATTTTTCTAGTTAGAGTTCGGGTTTGATTCATAAGATTTCGAGTTCAAGGGGTGTTTAAAATAACTAGATAATTATTACTTGAAACTCGGTTTAAATGGAAAAATTGTGGGTTTGGTTTTTGGTTGTGGTTCAAGCCGCGGCTAGGACAAGAGGAACAAGAAAAGTCTGAGTTTTTATCCAATCTTGCTTATTTAAGCATTGTGAGTATTTTCCTTACTAGTTTAATATTTGTTTTCGCGATTTGATTATTTATCGAGCGATGCATGTGATGAAATCCAATGGGTATTGTGCTAGACTAGATTAGGAAGGATGGTGGAGATGTTAATTAGGCTAAATAATGGTATTTTGATGATTGTTGGAAGTCAAAAATGTAGTTTGATGAAGTTTTGAATATGACAAATTCGTACAGAATCCGTGACACGGAAAACGAGGTTCGAAAATCATAAAAACTAATTTTTGATGTTGAAATATGATAGAGTTCATCCTAATGTACGTTTCGGTAATTCGAACGTCCCGTAGCTCCTTATAACGAAGAAGTTACTGCGAAAACAAAATTTGGAAATTTTATACTATTTCAATCAGCTATTGCATTTTTTCGGGTTGCTGTCAGATTCGAAAATGGCCATTTTGAGAAGCTTCGATTCCGTTTCGGCCTTCCGGCGAAACACGAAAGTTGTCCGAAATGATGTTTTGCATAAAGTCCCTTTTTGGTCAAAGTCACGAAAATGTGATATAACGGGTCAAAACCGAAATTCAAACTTCTGCGTTTTATTAAAAATAAAAGCAACAACAGATTTTTGTAAGGGCGTTTTGGTCATTTTCTGTCGAGTTTCGGGTCTCGGCTAAAACTAAAACGTTGTCCGGAATGTCGTTTTACATAAAATCTCTTCTTTTTCCGAATCGTGAAAATGTGGTATAGCGAGTCGTTTGGAGCGGGTCAGATTTAGTAACATATGTATAAAAAGTCAAAATCAAACAAAGTCTAGCGTTGACTTTTGAAAGTCAACGGGTTAACACTAAACTTGTCGGATGATATAAAAATAACTAAAATGCTATTATTACTACGAGTAAGATATTTTAAACTTAGCCGTTCTTACGAACGAGGTAGATTCTAAAAATAGAAACTTTTGTAATACTCGAAAAATAATATCGATATGAGTAATTGATAACCCCATTGAAGGTCGAGGGTTCGAAGAGATAAATTAAGACTTATAAATATAAATGGATAACGAGACTTACTAAAAATGGTAACTTTAAGAAAATAGTAACTTTCTAAAAATAGAAAGTTTCCTAAAATAGAAAGTTTTCGATTAAGCAATGTGTAATATAAATAAAAAGAATGATCGTAGAAAGTTTGGCACGGAAAACAAGGTTTAAAAAATCAGAAAAACTAATTTTTGATTTAAAAATATGATATAGCTTATTTTTACGAGCGTTTCGGTAATTCTAAGACACACGGGATAACAATCATAACATTTAATCCAAGACAAAGTAAATAAAAAAAATTAAGATTTACCTCATATGGCAGATTCGTAAGTTATGTCAAAGAAAGTTAAGGGGTTTGAGAGGGAAGTGAAAAGCCAAAAGGTATGGTGGGGTAGTTAGGGAGTATAAAAGATTTACAATTTTAAAAAGAATAGAAGCATAAGTCTAACCCGACCGGGTTAACGAAACCGGGTCGACTCGGTTCGTAAGAAAACCACCGGTTTAATCCGGTTCCGAAACAGCCAAAGAACCGTTTACATCCGGCCCGGCCTCCCTACCGGTTCCCGGTTCAACCGGCCGGGTCAACCCGGGTTTTAAAACATTGCTATTGAGTATATGTCTTTTACTGTGTGACCGTTAGTTGCCTAGTTGCAGGTGAACGCTAATACATTAAATAGATCTATTGGGTTTGACATCCCTGTCCGGGGTTTGAATCCGTTGGTGAGCACCCTGAACGGACATTTTGTAGTTAGTATTAGGAGAAGTGGCATACTTCTCGGTCATTATTTCGTCCTACGGGATGAATGTGTTAAGTTTCGGTACACGGGCTCATTAGTTGGAATTCATTATTTATATATAACTTGTCTTACGAGCAATGTTATATGTTTTGTTGAACCAAATATGCGTTCTAACTGTTATGTGTAAACTCTATGAATTCACTCAACGTTTTATTGACGTTTTAAGCATGTATCTTAGGTTAATTGTTGTTGATGGCTGGAAGGGACAGAACGCGGATATCAAGGACGATGTCTTGGTGAAGTAGTGTCATAAATTTAAAACAATGTTTTGGAAACCAAGTCGTGTTATGACTTTTTGAAATAAATTTCTATGTTGGTATTGGGTTCTATGTAACTCTGATCTTTCTAATAAATGAAATTGTGTTTTATAAATGTATATTTGAACGTTTACTGGGACTTGTGAGCACGTATTATGAAGTAGCACCCTAAATGTTGTATTCCACTGCGTATCGTAGTTTGGGGGTGTTACAACACAGGTTCCTACATTTGAAATACAACATCCTACCTGCATCAAGCAAACATTATTTTTCAAAACCAGCTAATTCGACATTAACATAGATATGGCGTATCCAGTTTACTACAAATACGATGTATCGACTAGTCTGATCAGCAGCAGTTAATTAGCTTTTCTAGTTTATTTTCTTAGAATAGTTTTACTTCAATATTATGTCTTTCTTTTCAGGACCGTTATCGGGAGCCTCCTTACTACCCGTTCAATTACCCTACAAGGAGTTTTACTATTGAAAGAAATGGTTGGCTAATTCATTGATGAAGGTTAGACGTGAACACGAGGAGATGAAGATATTCCATTAAAGAATCTTAGAACCACCAACGACTTTTGTTCAAAAACTACGAAAGTCAACTTATTGAGTGAGCTGAAAATCGAGGTAAAACGAATTGTCAAAGGTTATGAGTAATGTTTTGATTCCAAAAAACAAAGTCAAAGGAGTGACAACTAGGGGAGGAAAGTTTACTTCTGAAGCCACCCGTAGTAAAAAAATTAATGAAATTGGAATCAACGTGAATGAACCTCCCATATTTGAACAATATATGTAGGAAAATCCGCATGATGATGGTGAGAAAAATAAATCTTCAAGTATTCATGAAAGGACTACTCAACCATTGGTAAAACCGCAACAATTATCCGTTCCTTTCCCAAACCGGGTGAGAAAAGAAAAAGAAGAAGCACTTCAATGAAATTTTTTAGAGAATCTGAAACAACTCTATATTAATATTTCGTTTATCGAAGCCCTAGTGCAAATACCAAAATACGCTAAATATCTGAAGAGTTTACTGACGAATAAATCCAGACTTGAAGAAGCTTGTACGGAGACAATGAACGAAAGGTGCTCAGCTGTCTTGCTCAACGAACTGCCATCAAAAGAAAAAGACCTCAGGAATTTCACTATCCCTTGTCAAGTATTGGAGAAACATAAGGAAGCAGAAGACTTGGCCGCAGATCACTTATCTAGGTTTAAAAGTCTGCATATGGAGGTGTTAACTGAAAGGGAAATTGCTGATAAATTCTCCGAACAAAGCATTAATTGGTTCTAAAAAACCAAGTAAATACGATTAACCAAGGTATGTGATTTTGTTTAATTATATTAGTGGGAAAGGTATGATCCTCCCACATATTGGACCTTAGAAAAAAGAAAGAGGATTTTTCCCTCTGCAGTCAAGACTTACTTCTTGAAGAACCTTATGCATTTTAACCTGTGCCGCGGATAATATAATGAGGAGATGTGTGGCTGGAAGTGAAACCCTCAAAATTCTCTAGCGCATTGTCATTCGGGACCTACAGGTGGGCATCATAGTGCTAATATTACCGCAAAGAAGGTTTACTATTGACCCGGATTTAATTGCCTATGTCTTTAAAGGATGCTAATGATACGTAAGAACGATTTGAAGTATGTCAAAGACCGAAACATATCTTCAAGGAATGAATGGCCTCAAAATTACACATCCATTATGCGAATCTATGATGTTTGTGGAATAGATATTTATGGGCCATTTCCCCAATCTAGAGGTAATAAATACATATTAGTAGCTGTAGATTATGTGTCCAAATGGGTCGAAGCTCAAGCAAATACTACACATGACGCGAAAGAACAAAGACGGGGTTTGTAAGTTTAAGTTTATAATAAGTTTAATTTCTTTAGGTAGAGAGTTCCTAAAGCTTAGATTAGTGATAGAGGGACACGTTTTTGTAAAATCCCTAGCTTGAAAAAGCTTTACAAAGATATGGTGTGACTCACAAATTATCCATGGCATATCACCCTCAATCAAATGGGACAAACTGCAGTTACCTAAAAGGGCTAATAAGCGCATCCTAGAGAATCAGTGGGGTAACAATTCCTAATGATTGGCGAAGAAAAAACTTAACGATGCATTATGGGGCATTTAGACGCCTACAAAACACACGCAGGAGTATTACACCATATCAGAAAGTTTATGGGAAAGCATGCCATTTACCCATAGAGATCGAGCATAAGGCACATTGGGTATTAAAACAATGTAATATGGATTTAAACTGCACAAAGAAAAATGCTAGCAACGTCGTCTTATTCAGCTTAATGAGTTTAGCCAAATTGAGAGATGATGCTTATATGAGAATACTAGAATAACCAAGAACGACCACGAAATGGCATGAATCTAGGACAGTCACGTGGTGATAAAATATTTTAAGGTAGGAGACAAGGTGCTACTTTATAATTCTCGTTTGACGTGTACACTAGAAAACTTAAATCGAAATGGAGCTGTCCAAACATTGTTAAAACGGTGTATCCGCATGGGGCTATAAGAAATCAACTACCATGGACTGTGAATATCTTCAAAGTCAATGGAAACGATTGCAGAAATATTACAGAGAGACATTGATCAATGAGGATGATGAGGTTATAGAGTTAGAGAATGACGCAACGATAAGATTAATGGGTAGTCTAACTTAATGACTCTACCAAAAAAACAATAGTAGCTTGCCGGGGAGACAACCCGAAATGTATTATTATTTTTCATTTTTTATCGAGTCCTGTCTTCCCATACTGTCTATCCGGGCGTATCCAAACCCAATGTGATACGGCGATCGACTATCTGGACAGTTAAACCCGTCCTTTATATATATTTAGCACAATCTGATACAGACGTATTCGGTAAACGAATACAGTGTATTCAACATAGGTATCAATACGCGTATCCGGGGTAATGGATACGGCGTATCGACTTCCTGTATAGTTTTTAGGTTTTTATTTCGAGTCTAACCAACGAATAACTTTAAGGTAGTAGTTGGCATTATGATTTACTGAGAATTTATACCATTACCTCGCTGGAACGAAAATGACAAGATGGTGGATTTGTTTATAAAATCTGGAGAATCTGAAAATATTGGAGCCTTGAAACTCCAGGCGCGTTCAACACAATCTTTGCTAATAAACACAACATGAAGAATCTACCGTAAAATACCAGGGGAGTTTTCTCATTCTAATCTTTCTTAATTCCCGTATATTTTTATATTTTTGTCTATACAACAGGACGTTGTATTGAATACAAGTGGAGATGAAATCATAGAATGTTAACTTATCCTAAATTTGCACATCTAACAATGCTTAAATTAGGCCTTAATTTAAAAACAAATTCAAGCATACTTTTGTGAAATTACATGATACATAACCCGTACACAATAACCCTTGTTAGATAGTGTGAGGATTTAACCTATCCGTTTCCAAATGTTTACCCAAATTCCACAAAATAAGAGTATGTGCCCGGTGATGGTTGTAGCTTATAAACATGGCTTGGTATAATCCCTCAAGACCACAATAAATGATTTATTAAGGATTTAATATGGAGTAACTTCTTAAATTAGGTAAATTTAGGATACACCCAAATTCGCCTTTCCATGTTGCTTATATAACTAACTACACCGGTTGGTTAACCTCATTTAAACCCTTTTCCACTCTCAACATTAGAGATGAATAATCCACAAGAAATACCCGTAGAGCCAATCCTTTAGGAATTACACACTAGATGTTCGTTACTATTTACACCCTTCCACCATAACCTACCCAGTTAGAATAAGTTTAGTTTAACATTGCAAGTGCTTAAAAGTTAAAAGTTTGTAATTCCTTCCCGCGTCTAGTGTCATTTTCTATCTTTGGTGCGGATGGAAATTTGCATATATGCAAATGGGAATTATATATATCAAAACTCATGGATGATTTTACTACCAACACATTTATTTGGGTAAGCTCGAAGAACCGGAGAACTATCCCGAAAGGAATTAATCCGGAATTATTGATGACCGTGAAGAAGGTGTGAAACACTCCATTACGTATACAGTAAGATTGCAAAAAAAAATATGAGGAAAATTTGAAGATAATACATTATCGCAAAGGAATTACCGTAAGGAATTACACGAAAGGACGATATTCGTTGATACGTCAAAAAAATCACGATGTTGAGTATTGTAACAAAGTGAAAGATATCACCACTATTCCCTTGTAGAGTAATGTAAAAGTTTTAGGAATGATTGGGAAGTTTGACCCTTACGAAGAACGCCAACTTAGGTGTATGTATTTGTAGATCGATGGATCAAGACGTTGTAAATAGTTAGTTTCTTTATCATGGTAACGGTTGATGGAAAGTGTTCTAGCATGTATCATAGTCTTATCATTTGTTTCTTGATTTTTATTTAACAACAATTTACTTCCCTCTCACCTAATGATTAGCCGCTGGTTATTTATTGAACGCGAATGAGGACTTGATCGAAGCATAGCAAGCTATTACCGAGTCGTTACGGCCATGTAAAGCATGTCTCTTGCTGCCTTGTTAGTTTATACTTTTGGTGAAAGTTAGAAGGTTCCTACCCTATATCATTCTTCATCCTAACCGTTGGTTAAATTCGAATGGGGATGTGATCGAACACACATGTCTATTCCGTCGTTATCACGATCCATTTATATGTGTGCATCAGCTACCTTGTTGGAGTGATACTTCCTGGTGAAAGATTGTAGAATGATACATCCGTAACCTTTCAAACAAAAACTCATATTACCTTTAAAACTTGTATACTCATTGGATTTTAGTGTAGGAGATGTGTACCTATTGCCAAACTAGATAGAATACTCGTTACGAACCGGATCAATTGAGTGAATTAGTTACATGATTTTTTTTACCGCGCGCAAGATTAGTTGAGTGATTTTGAGTGTTTTCATCTTACAATTTCGTAGGTGTTTGTGGTTGTGTACTTGTAATAGATTCAATTAAATGTTTAAATGGAAAAAATAGACCTTAGGGATACACTATATAAACTTCCTAAAGGCTAACTTGAGGACAAGTAGGGGGAGGAATTCAAGTTGGGAGATATTGATGAGATCTCAAATAACGACTATTTTATAGCATCCAATTATCCCATGTAATTAACTCAGTTCGTGTAATAATGCAAATGATTATTACTTTAATCGTTTTATTTGTATATTTGCATAATTTCAAGCATTTGGCAAAAGACAGGGAAAAAGACCGTGTTATTTGAAACATAACCGAAAGTTTGAGAAAGCAACGGATTCTAACATCGATACTCCGTACTAAAGACTTGCAGAACTCAAGACCATTGCCATGACTGGGAATTAGCGGGGTGAATACACCATATACGTCTATAATTAAACTTTGGTCAAATATCAAGAAAAGCACACTTTCAGCCAAATACTTTCGTACCCAAGAAGCTTGATACGCCGTATCCAAGATGTACAAAACACCGTATCGGAGAAGCCCAATACGCCGTACCCAATAAGTCCGATACGCCGTATCGAGGAGGTCGGATACGTCCGTATCCCGAGGTCGGATACGACTATCCAAGCGGACTCGTACACGATAAGCCGTAGCCATACCACTCAAGAAATGTCTAGAAATAATTTTATTCTTGGAGCCCACGCCAAGCAACCCCGATACGCCGTATTGAGTTCCAATATGCCGTATCGACAAATTATAGAGTCTAAAAAATACTAAAACCTTAATACAATTAGATATGCTTTTTACACAAAGTCCTGAATTTCCCAAAGAACAAATAAGCCAAGAAGGTCCTAAAAGTGGTCTGATCAATAGAAAACACTTTTAAACACTACATCCACTATACGCGTTCGGTTAGCATTATGTTTAATCGTTCATCTATGATTTCGTGTATTGTTACAATGACTATCGGCTAATACCTTTAGGTATTAGCCATGTTTATGATAATATAATGTTTTGATTTGTCTTTATATCGATTGTTCTTTATTCGTTGCATGTTGATTATGTTTATATCATTTCATACCCGTTTATGTGCTTAATTATGTGTTTTTCTTACATTTCAAACTGGATCTAAGTCATAACATATTTAATTCTCTGCACCTACGTGTTGATTATGGTAATATTTACACTAATTTCTTTTTTTCTATTGTATATTAAAATAATATTAGTATAAAATATGTTTCTCTCTCCTATACTAAACCCAAATCCTAATTCGAATCCAAATCCGAATCCAAATTCTAAACCCATATACAAACCAAACGGGCCCTAAATAATTAAACTATCTCTATATCTTCACATACTACATATAAAAAGTGAATAATTATACTTCAAACTCTTAAAATATAAAATATATACTCCTCTCGTACCAAAATTATTCTCCCCTGACAAAAAAAACACCATTTAAGAAAAGTGCATTTATTACTGCTTTTTCTCTCTTAATTTTTAGCAGAATGACAGTTTTACCCTTAGATAATTAAATAATATCTTCTTTAAAGTTTGTAATAATAACTTCAAGTAAGGGTAATATGATAAACTTCATCAAACTTCTCTATTTATATTTAGTAGTGAACAATTAACTTGAGACATCCTAAAAAAGAAACGTGAAACATTAATTTGTAACGGAAAGAGTAATTGTTAATATACATTTGATTAAAAATGATAACAACATACACCATTATCTTAATAGTTTAAATATTTTTCATTCCTCAAACTTTTATTGTTGGTCCATTGGAATCTGATATAAGGTTTATCAAGTTAAACTAATCATATTTCATGGCCACGAAGTGAGTTTTAAACATATATATATATATATATATATATATATATATATATATATATATATGTATATATATATATGTGTGAAGAATATAAAGAACAAGTTTAAAACACACAGAAGTAACTTTTCAACGTATATGTTTTTATTAGAATCAAATAAAGAATCTATGACACACTTTGCTTATGGAATAGCAAGGTGGTTGAATGACAATTAAGGGTTTTATCTCCTTCGAACTTAAAATCTAACCAAAGTTAAGAGAGTAAGAAAACAAACTACTTATGACTAAACTGAAGCTTTAACTTTCAGTAGCACCATTTAGTTTCTTTGAGAGATAAATAAACTCTTCAATGTGTATCACATTAATTAGAAGAGATAACATTTACTCTTGGAATCCATTTCCTTTTATAAGCAAAGGGATTAGGGTTACAAGTTAACCTAGTACGCGTGTCATGCATCCAATGGGTGGTTGAGATACCATTTAACGCATACATGCTCTAAAGTACCAGGTACAGTCTTTTAAGGAAAGTTGTTATACTTCTATACCAACTTTGGAAGCACCTTTTTCTAAGGAGGTTACTTTATTCCTTTTGACATAAAGCAATCTTTTTCCTTCCTTGTAAACCTTCTATTAAGGAGATAGACAACGTTCAGCTTGGATTTGTCAACCAAGCTGAATTGAAGCTCTTTGCATATGCCTTCTTCAGTTTTTGATTCGCTGCATAAACTGAAGTGAAGATACTTCCCAATCTTCTAAGGACCTGAAGAGCTGAAGCTGAAGAAACTTCAGCGACTCAAACTGAAATACTTCAGCTTGAGTAACACTTAAAGGATTTTATGTTTAAATCTTCTAAGAAACTGAAGGGCTCAGGAACTGAACCCAACGTTTATAAAAAAAGTTGTTTCTAGCTCATAGAAGTTTTTCGCGCAATGACTATAAATTAAACTCTTATGGCCCGTTTGGTTCGTAGAATGTTTTTTCATGGAATTGAAATCTATCAAGGATTGAGAATCTTAAGGAATTGGAATCATAATATGTCGTGTGTTTAGTTAGGAGAAAGAAATGAAATTTCATTCCACATTTTTGTTTGGTTTACAAATAATAATTTTTTAAAAACATTTTTTATTCTTTTTAATTTTTTATTCGTACGTTAGTTAAAAAAAATTGTTTTAAATTTTATTCTTATGTTATTTTAAAAAAAGAATTTTTTTAAAATTTTACTTTATAAAGTATTAAATTTACCAAGTAAAAAAATACTTTTAAAAAAAATTACTTTTTAAATTTTTTTTTACTTTTTTTTAAAAAATTTACTTTTATTAAAAAAATTTACTTTTTATAAATTTACCAAGTAAAACTTTTCTTTTTTTTAAAAAAATTTACGTTATAAAGTATTAAATTTTTTTTAAAATAAAGTACG